>PVKP010011931.1:0-59914 GCA_004027715.1 Plecturocebus donacophilus | reverse complement strand
ATTGCAGGGTCTTTATTGCCGGCGTCCACGGAAGACTCGCGTCTCTCCAACTCGTGGCCCCGAAAAGCGGGTGTTAAGAACTTTTATACCTGTCAAAATCACCTTGGGAGTGAGGGTGAGGGGCGTGGCGGGGGGGGTGAATTCTGTCAATCATCTTCTGGGCGGAGATGAGGATTTTGGGCGGGGGTGGGGGTGAGGGTTTCCGACATTCCCAGGGCTGGTGAATTTGCAAATCATCTTCTGGGCAGAGAGGGTGAGGATGTGGGGCTGCAGACATTCCAAGGGTCAGGGGACTTTTGATATTCTGATTGTTACTTAAGCGATTAACAAAAGTTAAGATAAGCATTTGTTTACACATTGTCTGGGTAGAGTGGAAATTACAAGTCGTAGGGGCCAAGATGGCGTGGGTTTGGGCTGCTTGCCTGTCATGTTAGCAGAGAGAGCAGTTTAAACAGAAAGCCAAGGTATGGTTGAGGTATGCAGTTTTATGGGGCTTTTACCATGTCTCAATTGCCTGCAACTGGAAAAAAGAAAAAAGATTATGTATGTGATAAATAAGCAGAGATGCTACAAGGAAAAGATGGAATCAGAAAAGAAATCGCCAATTTGCAAACAGTATTTAGGAGTAGCAGAGACAGTTCAGAATTGCATAGTTGCTAAATGAAACTGTTTTTCACCAAATTAAAGGTGTAGCCATTAAAATACAGCCTCAAGGAAAAGGCCTAATTGAAAGGATTGCCATTAAAAGTCACCTCCGGAAAAAGATTCAATGAAGAGTGTTGTCATCAAACCTTTTGTTAAAACTTCTAAAATAATTAACATGCCTTGTAGATCATGTCTCTAAAAAATAACTAGCTTGCTCTTCAACAGGAGATAAGTGGTGCTAGAATGATTAAAGTAGTATTTTTATCAAAATTTGATATATCAAAAATACATGTAGTTGAATCTAGAGAGAAAAGCATTAGGAAAGAATTATGGACATTGGTTTTGGCAAATAGAGTTGACCTCAAAATACACACGAAACTCAAAACCTTGTAAAATAAAGTTCTGTTAGCAAAAAACACTGCCGTCTAGACTAGAAGAGATTGAGAGTTCTACTAAAGACTTCTTAGTCACCAGATTTCTACAAATGGTTAGCAGGTTGCCAAAAAAAGATGTATCCACCAATTCCCTCTTTATAATTGTCCAAGGAAGATGATGAAAAAGAAATGAACCCCCAGAAGGCAGAGATGAGAACAATGATCTATGGAACATACTCCCAAATTTAAATCAAGGTGTATTTCCTACCCCCGGGTAATGCCAAGTGGGATTTCAGAATTGCTACAGACAAGAGACTGCTAAATACCTCCTATTATCCTTCTTTTAAATAAAATAATTTATTGTTGTTATGTTATCTCTCTTTAACATTATATGACAAATTGACTTTTTAGTTCATAGGTCTGTAGATCCAGAGACACTGCATCTAGAGTTCATCTAGATCATGAGATCCTGGACTTTGAGCCTGATATCATGATGTGATTGAAACTTTTTCAGGTTTTATGATGAGAAAAGGACAAAAACATTAGATGCTTGTAGGAAGACATGATTTTAACTTCTAAATATGTAGCTAAGAATGAAATCATAGCATAGTGGTTAAGAGTATGTTGAAAACCTAAACCAGGATTTTAACAGCTTACTATTTATATTTAAAATAGTAATTTTAATATAACTCTTTATATTTAAAATAGTTGTAATAGCATGAAACAATTGGTTTTACGTTATAATGAGTATATACTGTAAGTATATAGTGTACTATATGCAAAGCCCCAATACAGGATTGGCACACTAGTGATTCAATATATTGTGATCCGTGTTATTCTCAACTGAATTACTGGTTTGAATCCATTTTATACCTACTTTTGGCATATTAAAAGAACTGCATTTTCATTGATATGATAGTCATGAGATACACACATGGTTTTAAAAGCAAATTTTCCAACTATAATTATTAGATATAATCATATTATTAACACAGAAATTCAAGCTGTTAGAATGTCCTATTTTTAAGGACAATAGTGATCTGCTTGTATAGCTATGCTAGCAATACTTACTAATTTCAAATGTAAATTCTGGATATTAAAGTATTATATTGCTAACTACAAGAAAAGCATATTATTAATTGTTAAGAGAAGGCACAATTAATAAAATGATTTCAGGCCAAAATTTCTCTTTGAAATCTTTCTTGAAAATACCCATTATTTAAGAATTTCCATTTGTTAAGCAGGTACAGTTTTCATTTTGGTTTTCTATTTTTAATTTTTGGAAATAACCATTCAACCATTCTTTTGTATAACAAATGCTGTAACAGCACTTACAGTGTCCTATTAATCACTCTATTGTAATTATTAAAAATGACAGTCCCATTTAGCTAACACTGGGGCATTTCTTTCAGAAGCATATCACAAATTTTAAAGGGTTCCTGCTCCTTACTTTTACCACACACACACACACACATAGCCACACACGCACTCAAGTTTGGCTAGGAGAGCAAGTCCATGTCAGAAACCCTCATTATACAAAATATGGAATTGTTGTTATTAACTTTTGTAGGTAAATAAGAAATTCGTGTTACATCTGTTATTAAAAAAGCAAAAATAGATTTATGTAGGCTAATATTACTGAGCAAATATGAGAAACACAAGAACCTTGTAATGGACTATCTCTTCCTAAGACCCATGTTTACAGGTTTGCACATGCTGTGGTTTTAGAAGCCTTATTATCAGATAGTTTGACCCAGATTGTGGCAAAAGATTCACTGAATTCCTGTCTATTGAGAATTGATGGGCAACCAGGCTTGTTCCAAATTCCTTCTTGCAGCTTCATTTGTAAGGATTCTTGCATCAAATGGTAAAGGCTAATAATTGTCCACAAAAAATGTTTATTTGGCAGTAACTACAGGAATGCACAATGGCTAGCCTTTTGCAGAGCGTGGTCATTATGTTTCATCTTATCTGTTTTACTCAGATCTCATCTATAATCCTTTCTTCAGGAGCAAGAAATTAACCATTAGGACAACTGTAGCCCTTAGCCCAATTGCTGTTTCTCAGCCTGTGATAACTATGGTAACTATGGAAGTTGTCTCTCATCCTGAACTGCTACTTGATTCTGCAGTAAAGAATATTCTGACTTGTGCCATGTAAATAAGAGTGGTTTGTTGCTTCAGTTCATTACAAATTATGTCCCATAAATCAGCAGTCTCTAATCATTTTGGCAGCAGGGATTGGTTTTGTGGACGACAGTTTTTTTCACAGATGGTAGAGGGGATGGTTTCTGCATGAAACTCTTCTACTTCAGATCATCAGCCATTAGATTCTCATAAGGAGTGCAACCTGGATTATTCATATAGTAGTTCACAATAGGGTTAGCCCTCCTGTGAGAATCAAATGCTTCTGCTGATCTGACAGGAGGCGGAGCTCAGATGGTAATGCCTGGGTGCTGCTCACTTTCTGCTGTGCAACCCAGTTCCTAATAGACCATGGACTGGTACTGGTCCTTGGCCCAGGGGTTGAGGATCCTGCTATGTATAATAGACAGGACAAATCACAGACACATACACTTTTTAAATATATCCTAGGCCAGGTATGGTGGCATACACCTGTAATCCCAGCACTTTGGGAGGCTGAGGCGGGTGGATCACCTGAGGTCAGGAGTTAAGACCAGCCTGGCCAACATGGTGAAATTCTGTCTCTACTAAAAATACAAAAATGAGTGGGGCATGGTGGTGGGCACCTGTAATCCCAGCTACTCAGGAGGCTGAGGCAGGAGAATCACTTGAACCCAGGCAATAGAAGAAAGGGTGCAGTAAGCCAAAATCATGCCATTACATTCCAGCCTGGGCGACGAGAGCAAGACTCCATCTAAAAAAAAAAATACCATATATATCTCCTATGCAGTTTATAGTAAGTACTTCTGTATTTTTGGCATGTTTTCTTTCCTATAAGTCCTCTGGCATCTTATTTGTATTTTTATTTATGGAAAGGAAATGCTATTCATATTTTGATACATAATTATAGTTAATTATCAGTTATTTCCCTTCCCTGTTTCTTAGGCCCATCACTACTCAAAGAATTTCTGTAACCATTAGTACAATTGTAGCATATGGTACATATAAATTATTTCATACTCTTCTTTAAACTTGCTTTGTGACAGAGCTTTGCTCAAGGGTGGGAAAATAAGATAAAAACTCCTTAGCTCAAAAACTGTCAAATCTTAAGCAATTATTCAACCAGTAATTCTAGAATGCATGGAGTCTTGTGCTAGTGGATAAATGAGATTCTTTGGAGATCTGATTTCACATAAATTGTTCTGTCTCAGCACTCTGTTTTTTTAAGGGAACTAGTTGGTCCACTTGACCCCCAGAGACAACCTGGTAGGCAGCCAGCATGAGGTTTTCATAACATATGAATTAATTAATAAGATCTCTCTAGTTAGCAGAAATGTTGGATTTAGAGGTATTTAATAAGATTAGACTTTCAAACATTATTTGGTGCATTAATTCCAATATGCAAATTAGCATAGCCTAGAGGTCCAGGAATGAAAAAACGTGAGGCCAGAGAGGAATAAAATTAAATTTTGGGAAGATATTTTAAAAATACACTTAGAACCTGAAATTTAGAAGTAGAATTAGAATTCTTCAGCTTATTAAAACTACCTAGTGTTAGTATGTGACACCACTGAGGTAAGTAGATTGATAAATTTCCAAGCAGGCATATATTTAAAATTAGAAATTATCATCTTTTTCCAGGCATTAAATTTGAAACTACCATATAGTCCACTCTTGTAATTGCTACCAATAATACAGCATCTTTATGCTTAAAAGATTAAAAATAGTACTGCTTTCTATGAATTATATTTTAAGGTTTTTACTTTAGAACTTGTTTCGTATTTCTGATTCATCATGCTAATGCCTGCATGTTTATTCCTGCTACCTCCAATAGTTCATTGATAATTCAGATTCAGACCAGTGGAGAAGCCATGGAAGGAAAAAGGAAACTTTTACTCTGAGTGAGCAACACCATTAAAATCAAGTTTGCAAATAAAATTTAAATATAATTTAAAGTATTTCCTGCCGGGCACTTCAAAAATGTAACCTTTAGTGCATTTGAGGTAGCATGCATTTTTTAAAACTGTAGTTAGTAAATTAAAGCTAAAATAAAATTTTAAAAGAGCCTGTTTCCACCATGTTGTAAATGGGAGTTATTATAATTCAATATTAGGTATGAATCAGTTAATTCTACCTTAGCCAAAGCTCTCATATGTTAGAGAACAGCAGATGTTACCCTTTCTAGTACCCCATTAATACACCTAGTCAGTTTTTCCACTATTATCCCTCGGGCAGAGAATAAAGGCATATTTTCCTTTCTGTTCCTTAAGCAAACCCACTTGCTCCCTGAAGCACAAGATTTAATTATCCTTATTGCATTACATTTGCTTGAATAGCTACAGAAATTATTAATGGGCATAACATTTTCTGATCTTTTTCATGAAATTCAGCTATGATATTTATGCTGATTTAATTACCTTTAGCACATTAATTAGTCTAGCAGTAAGAATTAAGAACTTAGGATTTATAACAAATGTAATTTATTTCTGTTGATCATTATGATGTGTTACAGGTTAGATATGGAATTCATGTATGTATATATGTGGAAAGAAGGTAGAGGTGACATATACTACATTAACTAGCTGTTTATGGAAATATTTTTCAAGAAAACCCCCTGTATCTCATAGCGGGTGCTAGATCAAATACTAAATGACTACATAGCCTTAGGGAAATAATTTACATTCTATATCTCAAATTCCATTATTTGCAAAAAGGAAATAATTATAATTTTTATGTTATAGGATTTTTTAACGTATTAAATAGCTTAATGCACATAAAGTACCAAAAGCAATATCCAGCACATCATATGTCCCACATAAGTGTCAGTTGCTGTTATTGTTTTTATTATTATTATTATTAAAAATAAGGAGAATATATAGGCTTTGAAAAAGATGTAATGAATTTGTTTTTAGTCACTTTCAGTGCTAATGACTGCTAAATAGAAACTCACTTCCACAGAGACCTCAAATAATTCATATAATTAAAAATTCCAGAAAATGTGAGCATTCATAAGAGGAAATCAGAAAACTGATAAAATACAAAGTATCACAAACAAGATCTTGCAGAAACAATACTAAGCACACTCAGAAATGTAATAATGTGAAATATTGAATATAACAGACACAGAGTTTAAAACAAGTACCTCTCAAATGAATAAATGAAGGGATTAAAAATAAGAGCAAACACAATAGATGATAAAAGTGACCTAACATATTCAAAACAGAATAGAACACAAATTCCATAAATGAACACTCTATTTAAGTTAAAAAATACTTAAACATGTTATATTGCAGATACTCTGTCAAAACATGAAGATATTATTTCTTATCAAATATATTTCATAATTTAAATGAAAGTTAAACATGTATTAATTTTTAGAGTCACATAATAAGTTATTACAAATATAGCAGTTTAAAACAGCACACATTTATCATCTCACAGTGTCTATGGATGAAGAGTCTGGTTATGGTTTATCTGGGTCCTCTGCAAAGCTGCAGTCAAAGTGCTAGTCAGGACAACGTTCTCATCTGGAGGCTTGTTGGGCAATGTATTAGTCTTAGTCTGTTTTCACACTGTTGATAAAGACATACCAAGGGCCGGGCGCGGTGGCTCACGCCTATAATCCCAGGACTGTGGGAGGCCAAGGCAGGTGGATCACAAGGTCAAGAGATCGAGACCATCCTGGTCAACATGGTGAAACCCCGTCTCTACTAAAAATACAAAAATTAGCTGGGCGTGGTGGTGCATGCCTGTAGTCCCAGCTACTCAGGAAGCTGAGGCAGGAGAATTGCTTGAACCCAGGAGGCGGAGGTTGCGGTGAGCCAAGATCACGCCATTGCACTCCAGCCTGGTTAACAAGAGCGAGACTCCGTCTCAAAAAAACAAACAAAAAAAAAACCACATACCAGAAACTGGGTAATTTATAAAGAAAAGAGGTTTAATGGACTCACAGTTCCACGTGGTTGGGGAGGCCTCACAGTTATGGCAAAAGGCAAAGAGCGCATCTTACATGGCAGCAGACAAGAGAAAATGAGAACCAAGCAAAAGAGGAAATCCCTTATAAAGCCATCGGATTGTGTGAGACTTACTAACTACCATGAGAACATTGTGGGGGAAACTGCCCCCCTGATTACATTATCTCACACCAGGTTCCTCCACAACATATGGGAATTATGGGAGCTGCAATTCAAGATGAGATTTGGGTCGAGACACAGCCAAACCATATCAGAATCAATTTGCTTTCAAGTTCCTGAAGGTCATTGCAGAAATTATTCCCTTGCAATGGTAAGAGTCCCTGGTTTCTTGCTAGCTGGGTCACCATCTTCAACTTCTTGCCTCATGACCTCCCAACATCATCACTTATTTTATCAAGCCAGTAAGGGGAGAGAGAGACTCTAGAGTGAGCTGCAAAAAGATGAACTCTCATATTGTATAATACAATGTAGTCACGAAGTGACATTTTGTCACCAGTGCCATATTCTGTTGGTTAGAGGCAAGTCCCAGGCCTCACCCACACCCAAAGGGAGGGAATTATACAGGGGCATAAGTACCAGAATACAGGCCTTATGAGGAAAAGGACTATCCATGCTGCCATGGACATCATAACAAAATATTCGATATAGTAAAACCTGGTCTTCAATTATTAGATTGATGAACTCTGAGTAAAACAAGCAGAAAAATTTATCTCTAAAGAAAAGGCTTACAAATACCTTTTCTGAAAGTGCTTTGTCAAAATTGCTGATGTAACAATAGTTGAAAGAAGACATTTTCTCTAGATTAGTTTTTGCTTTACCGATTACGAGGTTAGACTTTGGAAAATGACCATTAAAATCATTGTATTTTATACTTTCATGTGTCAGTACATATTTACCTCACCCTTTGTTTCATATTGGGCAAGCTGACTGATCATTTTTGTGGACTGGCTCATCGGTCAAATCATATATTTTTTTCAGATGTGTTTTCTAGTGTATTTACATAATTACTTGAAGTTTCCTATTTCTCTTGAGTTAAGCAATTATTTCATTGTCTTGCAGACTCAGCTTCAAAAGGATGAAAACATGTACATTTTCCACGTTACATAAATGTGTAGAAATTTTGAAAAGAGTTTAAAAGTATAATCTTTCAGTGAAAATCTATTCTTACAATTGTATAAATTAAGAGATACAAGAAACAAAGTTTTTATTTAAAACATTTTGACTTCCTCTATCCTAACAGTGAGTGCTAGTAATGCACATCTGCAATGAAAACAGCAAAATATAAAATGAGTATTAATTATAGAAAAGATTTACATGAATTATAATGGCTCAGATATCATAGACAAATACACTTTTTAAAAGTGGAGAATAAATCAAACATTCCCAATTTCAATTGCTGTCATAAAAATATTTTTAAATGAATATGTAGTGGTGGCATCTAATTTAATCCATTTCAAACATTTCTTATGACAACCTGTAATTATATCCTTCACATGTTAGAAATTAGAGACAGTGTATGCACTTTTTAAAATGAAAAAGTACAAATACAGAAAATGGCCTAAATTTCAAAATGTAATAGGTTTATCTCTACCTCTAATTTAATGTGTTTCTTTCAGTACTTGGCATCATCCATAATGGTACTCTTCCCTAGAGGCTAACTACCTTAGCCTTATATGGGTACAGTTTTAAAGATTTAAGAAGCAAACTTGGAAAAGGTCTAATTACTGACAGGAAGTATCTGTCCTTTATTTTCTGATACACAAGGGCATCAGAATATTATGATAATTATAGAATAGAGATTGCTTCACAGGTTTGATTTATTGGGCTGCAAAAAAATCTATTTTCTCAAAAATCAGTGCTGATGCATGTATTGTATAATTTCACGCAGCTGCAGCTGTCTGACCCATCTCCTAGCTAATCATATATTGAATGGAAAGGAGGCTGAAGCATTGACAGGGTATCAAGTGGTATCTTCTGGTGACAGGAGAAAATGACTAGGCACACCAATATTTAATGATATGCCTAGAAGCAATTTTCTGCCACTGAAAAAGTTAAAACTAAGGGGCAAAATGTATTCCTTCTGTCCTGATAGGAGGCTCACTGAAATTAATAAAAGTTTCAGAAACAAAGAAAAAAACTGTTCAGTGTTTCCATTTGAGAGTTGCTACACTGTGACAAGTTTTAGAGGAGTTTGAACATGATTGGAGAAGAACATTCTGTCCAAGTGATTTCCAAAGGTTAATATTTAGAAAAGTGATTTTCAAAGTTCACAGAAATCATTTTAAGGAGTGCTTTAAAGTTTTATTTGAACAAATTTCAAGGCTAAACATTTTGAAAACAATTGACTATAGGGCACCTATTTCAAACACTTGAAACAACTCTCTGATGATAATGAATTAGAACATTTTCCTTCATTATTAATAATACACACTCCTTAGGAAATAAAATGTTGCCTAGTTGTGTCTTTACATTTTTCTACTGTGCAAGAATTTATGAGACTCAAGATTTTAAAGTAAAGGAAAAAAATAGTATGAAGTTGTGTGGTAGAGTGAACTGGAATGAGTATTTGTGAAGGAAAAAGGAGATATGGAATTTAATTTACATAATTGTGAACTGTGTCACTGCCATTCTGAAAAATCAGTTATTCTGTTTGTGCATAAGTCCCCTAACATTTACTAAAGTGAATAATCTCTTCTAGTATAAAAATAATATTGGTTTTGAGTCAACAAATTCCAAAATATTTGTTTCCTGTTGTCAAAGATTTTTGGTAAATTTTTACAAAATCATATATATTCAAAGACTTAGAACATGTAAGTTATATGCTTGGTACATGTATTCAATATAGCTTCAATTTTTATCTTGTAACTCTATAACAGTTTGTGTTAACAGATTAAACACTTATGAGCTTTGTATATATTTTAAAAAATGGCTAACTCAGTATCATCAAGGACCACTTGTACACAGATTACGATGTCTAAATGTTATTTTCAAAAAGAGAGTAAAAAAGGAGTCAGATCTCAGAGAAAAGGCTGAGTTCAGGTCTGGAACAGAAAATGTATAAGATGATCCTGAAACATATTGTCATATAAGAACTCTAGAGAACTATAAAAATATATGATTGTCAAAAACAAAAAATTAGGAGCCTTTGTGAATAGGCTCCCATTGCTCAAATATGGAACAATTTGGCCAACATAACAAAAATAACATATTTTAAAATTCTAATGTTTATCAATTACTTTTAAGTCATAATAATACTTTAAAAGATATTGGGCTTGTGCAGTGGCTCACTCCTGTAATCCCCACAGTTTGGGAAGAAACATCAGTTGAGCCTAGGAGTTTGAGACCAGCCTGGGCAACCTGGCAAAACCATGGCTCTAAAAAAAAAAAAAAAAAGTTATCTGGGCATTGCTGGCATATGCCTGTAGTCCCAACCTCTGGGGGTCGGGGTGGTAGGGGGCTGAGATGGAGGATTGCTTGAGCCCAGGAGGCCAAGGCTGAAGTAAGCCATGATTATGCCATTGTACTCCAGCCTGGGTGACAGAGTGAGACCCTGTCTCAAAAAATAAATAATAAAATAAAATTAAAAGAAGATAAAATAAAAGATGCTAATTATTCAGATGGCAGAATACTAGTAAATTAGTTCATTTTGAAACTTGATAAATAAAGTGAAAAATAAGCAATAATAATCAATGAGAGTAAGATTTTTTAAATGCAAAGCTTCCAGGTAATTGAAGAAGGAATGGTAGAATTAGAATATAAATAGTCTGCAATGCCTAATTAGTTCATTGAATCTAAGTGCAATCATTAATCATCACCTGTAAAGCACTTTCCTCCCCAAAATCTTACTGGAATTTAATTGAAACAATGTTTATTTTACAGAAAACGTAGAGGTTAGAAAAATGTGTGTAACTATATCACAGGAGTGCAATGATCAAAATCCAGATGGAGAAATAGTCCATAGGACTAAAGACCTGTTTTCCTCAACAAATATGTGGTGAGAAGGAAAATAAAGATATTGAAGAAATATGAGACCTGTCAACTATTCATAAAATGTGGACTTTATTTGAATTCTGACTCAAACAAAATAAAATAGAAACATGACATTAATGAGAAACAATTAGAAATTTGGCCACTGGTAAGATATTCAAAGATATTAAGAAATCAGCTTTTTCTTATAACAGTAATGTGTTTTTAAAACTCTATCATTGAGAGATTTAGTGAAATATTTATGGATGTAATAACATGATATCTGAGATTTGCCTCATAATGATAGGGATTTGGGAAATGAGTGAGTTCACAAGTTTCATGAATTGATAATTATTGAAACTGTATGATGGGTACATGGAGGTTCATTTTATATGATGTCTACTTTAATGTGTCAAATTGGTCCTTAGTAAAAGTTTTAACTATATATGTTTTTACTCAATAGCTCATTATGTCAAAGTACAGCTCCAGACATAAATATATATTACATACACACACATATATACATACACATATATAGTGTGTATATATAAATATATATTCTGTTCCATTGGTCTGTGTGCCTATTTTTATACCAGTACCATGCTGTTTGGTGACTATGGCCTTATAGTATAGTTTGAAATCAGGTAGTGTGATGCTTCCAGATTTGTTCTTTTTGCTTAGTCTTGCTTTGGCTGTGAGGGCTCTTTTTAGGTTCCATATGAATTTTAGAATTGTTTTTTCTAATCTTTTGAAGAATGACGGTGGTATTTTGCTGGGGATTGCACTGAATTTATAGATTTCTTTTGGCAGTGTGATCATTTTCACAATATTGATTCTACTCATTCATGAGCATGGGATGTCTTTCCATTTGTTTGTGTCATTTATGATTTCCTTCAGCAGTGTTTTGTAGTTTTCCTTTTAGAGATTTTCAGACTCCTTGGTTAGGTATATTCCTAAGTATTTTATTTTATTTTATTGCAGCTATTGTAAAGGGGTTGAGTTCCTGATTTGATTCTCAGCTTGGTCGCTGTTGGTGTATAGAAGAGCTACTAATTGTTTTACACTAATCTTGTATCCAGAAACTTTGATGAATTATTTTATCAGTTCTAGGAGCTTCCTGGAGGAGTCTTTAGGATTTTCAAGGTAAACAATCATATTGTCAGCAAACAGTGACAGTTTGACTTCCTCTTTACTGATTTGGGTGTTCTTTATTTCTTTCTCTTTTCTGATTGCTCCTGCTAGGACTTCAGTACTACGTTGTAGAGGAGTGGTAAGAGTGTGCATCCTTATCTTGTTCCAGTTCTCAGAGGGATACTTTCAACTTTTCCCACTCAGTATTGTGTTGGCTGTGGGTTTGTCATATGTGGCTTTGATTACATTGATGTATGTCCCTTGTATGCCAATTTTGCTGAGCATTTTAATCATAAAGCAATGCTGGATTTTGTTGAATGCCTTTTCTGCACCTATTGAGATGATCTTGTGATTTTTGTTTTTAATTCTGTTTATATGGTGTATCATATATGTTGACTTGCGTATATTAGATCATCCCTGCATCCCTAGTATGAAATCCGCTTTATCATGGTGAATTATCTTTTTGATGTGTTGTTGGATACAGTGAGCTAGTATTTTGTTAAGAATTTTAGCATCTGTGTTTATCAAGGGTTTCAGTCTGTAGTTTTCTTTTTTGGTTATGTACTTCCCTGGTTTTGGTATTAGGGTGATGCTGGCTTTATAGAATGAATTAGGGAGGGTTCCTTCTTTCTCTATCATGTGGAACAGTGTCAAAAGGATTGGTACCAATTTTTCTTTGAATGTCTGGTATAATTCTGCTGTAAATTCATCTGGTCAGTGGTGTCAGTTGTCTCCGTTTCATTTCTTAATGAGGTTATTTGCATTTTCTCTCTTCTTTTCGTCATTAATCTTGCCAATGTTCTATCAATTTTATTTATCTTTTCAAAGAACCAGCTTTTTGTTTCATTTCTTTTTTGTATTTTGTTTGTTTCAATTTTATTTAGTTCTGATCTGATCTTGTTTATTTCCTTTCTTCTGCTGGGTTTGGGTTTGTTTTGTTCTTACTTCTCTAGTTCCTTGAGGTATGACTTTAGAATGTCAGTTCTAGTTCTATGTTTTTTTGATTTAGGCATTTAGGATTATGAACTTGCCTTTTAGCACTGCCTTTGCTGTAAGTCAGGGGTTTTAATAAGTTGTGTCTTTTATTGTCTTCAGTTTGAAGAATTTTTAAATTTTCATCTTGATTTCACTTTTGACCCATTGCTCATTCAAGAGCAGGTTATTTAATTTCCGTGTATTGGCATGGTTTTAAAGTTTCCTTTTGGAGTTGATTTCCAGTTTTATTCCACTGTGCCCTGAGACAGTGCTTGATATAATTAAAAATTTTTAAAATTTACTGAGGCTTGTTTTGTTGCCTATCATATGGTCTATTTTGGAAAACGTTTTATATACCATCGAATAAAATGTGTATTCTGCGGTTGTTGGATGAAGGGTTCTGTGTGTATCTGTTCAGTCCATTTGTTCCAAGGTATAGTTTAAATCTATTGTTTCTTTGTTGACTTTGTCTTGATGACCTGTCTAGTGCTGTCAGTGGAGTATTGAAGTACCCCACTGTTACTGTGTTTCTGCCTATCTCATTTCTTAGGTCTATTAGTAATTGTTTTAAAAATGTGTGAGCTCCATTGTTAGGTGCACTTATATTTAGGATTGTGATATTTTCCTGTTGGACAGGGCTTTTTACCATTATATAATCTCCTTCTTTGTCTCTTTTAACTGCTGTTGCTTTAAAGTTTGTTTTGTCTGTCATAAGAATAGCTACCTCTGCTCACTTTTTGTTTCCATTTGCATGAAATGCCTTTTTCCACCCCATTACTTTAGGTTTATGTGAGTCTTTATGTGTTAGGTGAGTCTCCTAAAGGCAACAGATAGTTGGTTGGTGAGTTCTTATTCATTCGGTGGTTTTGTAACATTTAAGTGGAGCATTTAGGCCATATACAGTCTATGTTAGTATTGAGATATGAGGTACCCTTGCATTCATTGTGCTATTTGTTGTCTGTGTACTTTGGTTTATTTGTTTTTGGTTATTGCTTTTTAAGTTGTAATTTTATTTTTTAGGTCCTATGTGATTTATGCTTTGAAGATGTTTTGTTTTGATGTGTTTCTAGGATTTGTTTCAAGATTTAGATCTCCTTTTAGCAGTTCTTGTAATCGTGACTTGGTAATGGCAAATTCAGCATTTGTTTGTCTGAAAAAGACTGTATTTTTCCTTCATATATGAATGATAGTTAGTTCACTGGATACAAAATTCTTGGCTAATAATTGTTTTATTTGAGGAGGCTGAAGATAGGGCCCCATCCCTTCTAGCTTTTAGGGTTTCTGCTGAGAAATCTGCTGTTAATTTGATAGGTTTTCCTTTATAGGTTACCTGGTGCTTCTGTCTCACAACTCATAAGATTCTTTCCCTTGTCTTAACTTTGGATAACCTGATGACAATGTACCTAGGTGATGATCTATTAGTGATAAATTTCCCAGGTATTCTTTGTGCTTCTTGTATTTGGTAGTCTAGGTCTCTAGCAAGACTAGGGAAGTTTTCCTTGGTTATTTTTCCAAATGTATTATCCAGACTTTTAGAATTATCTTCTTCCTCAGGAACAGCAAACATTCTTAGGTTTGGTCATGTAACATAATCTCAGACTTCTTGGAGGTTTTGGTCATATTTTCTTATTCTTTTTTCTTTATCTTTTTTGGATTGGGTTAATTCAAAGACCTTGCGTTCAGTCTCTTAATTATTTTCTTCTACTTGTTCAATTCTAGTGCTGAGACTTTCCAGAGCATTTTACATTCTTTAAGTGTGTCCAGTGTTTCCTGAATTTTTGACTATGTTTTCTTTAAGCTATCTATTTCCTTGACTGTTTCTCCTTTCACTTTTTGTTTCATTTTTTGGACTTCCTTGCATTGGGCTTCACCTTTCTCTGGTGCCTCCCTGATTAGCTTAATAACCAACATTTATCTTTTTTAGGTAAATCAAAGATTTCTTCTTGGTTTGGATCCATTGCTGGTAAACTAGTGTGAATTTGGGGGGTGTTGACGAGTCTTGTTTTGTCATATTACCAAGGTTGGTTTTCTGGTTTCTTCTCATTGGGTAGCCTCCGTCAGAGGGAAGGTCTAGGGCTGAAGGCTGTTGTTCAGATTCTTTTGTCACACAGGGTGTTCTCTTGCTGTAGTACTGTCCCCCTTTTCCTCTTGATGTAGCTTCCTGTGAGCTAAATTGCAATGATTGTTGTCTTTCTTCTGGATCTAGCCACCCAGCAAGTCTACCCAGCTCTGGACTGATACTGGGGGTTGTCTGCCTAGAGTCCTGTGATGTGAAATGTCTATGGGTTTCTCGGTCGTGGATACCAGCACCTGTTCTGGTGGAGGTGGCGGGGGGTGCAATGGACTCTGTAAGGATTCTTAGCCTTATAGAGACTGAACTCTCTGTTGTCTCTTCTATAAGTACTCTAATCCTATAATGAGAACCTCATCCTTATGATCTCATTTAAACTAAATTTCATCCTTATATGTCCCATCTCCAAATATAATCTCATTGTGGGGTAAAGCTTTAGCATATGAATTTTGGGAGGACACAATTCAGTCCATATCAATTACTGTCATTCATTTCACTAACCCATATACTATAACTACCCAATACATTTTTACTGGTATTAATGTATTGTTATTACTTTAAACAAACTTTTTAAAATTTCAATTAAGAATATGAAAAATAAAATATTTTGTTTTACCTTCATTTATTCCTTCTCTGATGGTCTTCTTTTCTTTATGTAGATTGAAGTTTTGACCTATATTACTTTTCTTCTGCCTGAAGATCTAAATTTCATGCAGAACAGTTCAGCTGACAGTGAATGTCCTGAGTTTTTTGTTAGTTTGAGAAAGTCTTTATTTATTTTTCACTTTTGAAGGGTGATTTCACTTAATATAGGACTCCGGGTTAGCAGGTTTTCTTTTCATTCCAGTCCTTTTGTCGGAGTCTCTTTTCTCTTGTAGGTTTCTGATGAGAAGACTACCGTAATCCTTGCTCCTTGTTTATCTCTTTCTTCATTCATAATTTTCTGTTTGCTTTCAGTGTTCTGAAGTTTAAATATGATATGCTAAGTTGGTTTCTGTTTGCTTGTTTTTTTGTGTATCTAAGTGATCTCTGAGCTTCCATGATCTATGTTTAGGTTACTGCCATTAATTTTAGTAGATGCTTGCCCATTATTTCTTAAAATATTTTTTCTACCTCATTCTTGTTTTCTTCTTCTATTATTCCAAAGATTTATACATTACAACTTTTTAATTTGTTCTACTTTTTTAATTTCTTTCTCTTTGCACTTGAGTTTGGGAAGTTTCTGATTTTTTTTTTTTAATTGACTTCATGTTTAGAGCTTATTTAGAGTTACAGCAAAATTTAGAAGAAAACAGAGTCCCCATATGTCCCTTCCCCAACATGAGTACCACCTCCACTTCTATGAACATTCCATCAGAGTCGAACATTTGTTATGACCGATGAACCTACATTGACATGTCATTATTATCCAAAGTTCATAGTTTATATTATGGTTCACTCCTTCTGGCTTGCAAAGTTTTTACTGACCTATCTTCAAACTCGTTGATTCCTCATTTGTGTCATCTACTGATTAGCCATCAAAGGCATTCTTCAGCTCTGTTACAGTGTTACTTTTTTCATTTATAACATTTACTTTTGATACCTCTTAAATTTCTCAACCTCTCTACTGATACGACGTATCTTTTTATTATGTTTTCTACTTTTTTATTATAGCTTTTAGAATATTAATCATTGTTATTTAAAATCATCTATCTGATAATTCACGTATTTGTGTCATATATGATTCTGGTTCTCATGATTGCTTTTTTTTCAGGCAATTTTGCCTTTTGTTATATATTTTTAATTTTTGGTTGTAAGCCAGACAGTTTATGATGAGTAATAGCAACTGAAGTAAATGGACCTTCAGTGTGAGGATTTATGTTAATCTGACTAGGAGTTGAGTTATGCTCAATGCTTGTTGTGGCTGTAGGTGCCCAAGGCTTCAACTTTCTTTACTGTCCTTGTTTTTTTCTCCCCTTTACTTTGGGACTTCTCTATACTGCTATTGAGAGAACATGTATATCTTGCAGCTCTTTCGGCTATAATCTACTGAAACAACCTTAACATAGTGAGAGACTAACAGTGAGAAGGGATAACACTCCAAAATCCAATTAAGTTCTAGTCTTTTGGTAGGCCCAGGTGTCTGGGCTATAGCCTTCACAAGTGTTTCTGTCCTTCACCTTTACTCATATCCCTTTTGCAGTCAATGTTCCCAGTATGTTTCTTTGAAAAGCCCAACCATGTTGACTGTTTTTTCCCCTTAGGTAAGATAATAAGCTAGAGGGCACAATAATTCATAGGAATCCTTTTCCTGGTTGAGGCAAGATTTTAAAACTGTGCTCTGACAATTACTTCAAGGGAAACAGACCTTCGTTATGGAAAACATTCTGAACATGTTATGTTATATTCCTTTCCTGCTGCCAAGGGTACTGATGATTTTTCTGAAATCCTCTATAAGAATGTGATGGTTCTTGGAGTACAACCTATGAAAATGTTGACCTCCTAATTTTGAGGCCCCCAGAAAGTC
This sequence comes from Plecturocebus donacophilus, assembly GCA_004027715.1. Lineage (NCBI taxonomy): Eukaryota > Metazoa > Chordata > Mammalia > Primates > Pitheciidae > Plecturocebus > Plecturocebus donacophilus. Next base: position 42,149 of record PVKP010011931.1, on the reverse strand, counting down.
TTTACTCTCATTCAAATGCACACTCAATATCTAGAAATTAATCAAAATTATCATTTTAAGTGTTCTTAACAGCTTGTGGCTCCAGCAGTTTCTGTTCTAGGTTATCAGTTTTCATCTGTGATTCTCTGAATTCACCTTTGCAGATTTCAGGGTGATGATGTGCTCTGAGACCTCAGTTATTTAATGGGTCCAAGAAATGTCACTGATTTTCAATTTGTCCAGGTTTTCTATTGTTTTTGTAAGGATGAGAGTGACTACTTCTAAGTTCTTTATATTTTGAAACTGATAGTCTACCATGCTTTATTTTATGAATTTTTAAATTATAGTTTAAATGTGTAAGCATTTCTACCTCAACCAGTTTTAGTTCTAGAAAATCTAAGCAGTACTGAGTATGCTGTAGCAATTTAATTTTTGCAACAAATAATTTGGGGCATGCATCTGCTATCATTTGAGCGGAATCTTAAATAGAACTTTAGGCAAAACTGTTCAAGGGTATCTATTGAATGTTTTAAAATCTTCCACAAATATTATAAATATGAATGCAAAAACATGTTTGGTTTTGTGCTTTAAACACAGGCTTTTTGGTATGTGCTGTAACAATTAGCTGTCATTTATGAATACAAATTTATTAAATATTTGAAGACTTTCCTATTGCTTACTTTGCTGAAGTGTTATTATCCCTATTACATGTAAAAACTAAGTGAATTTGGTTTGAAATGCTATTAATCTAAATCATCAGAGGTGTTTTGAAGTTTACTGGCTCTTCTACTTTGAAGACAGCATCTAGATATCCAGCTAATACTCTGGTCATTGACCACAAAGAAAAGACAGCTTATTTTCTTCCCATTTTAAAGGTTTTGCTTATACTAAAACATGAATTTTATGTTAAATTTTATGTTAAAAAGGAAAATAAATCATTGTGACACCATAACTGAATCTATAGCAAATTCTATTCAGCTGCTACTTTGAAAGCTGGAAACCGACTAGAATGAATTAGAGGTGCTGATTCTAAAGATTTCACAAGTAAATGGAAGCCAAAAATAGTGCTAGAATCAGACACAAACCAATAGAATTATAATAGCATCCTAAAATGTGAAATTTCAATATTATAACAAATGTCTTAAGCTTTATTAATGATTTGAAAATTTATCCATATAAATAGTATATATAATCCAATGCATACAAATATATATCTAAAAAAAGAAATAATCATAAATATTTGTGGAATAATTGCATTATAAGGCAGTATTTTTACTGCTGTTATATATTACCTTATCTACATTTCAGTTTCATTTTCCTGTGAATTTAATTTAGAGACATGGTAATTCAAGTATAATTTTCTAAATGATCTCAGTTTAAAATTCAATTCACTTACATCAATGTATTATGTACTATGAATGATATGTTGCCAGTATAATTCAGAACCCAGAATGGCTAGGTTTATTTAGCCTGAATTACTAATTTGTTCATAAAATGACTTCAAACACAAGAACCTTAAGAAAAAAATCCTAGTGAAAACTTAATTACTACTTAAAAATAACAAATATTAAGTTAATGAAATACTAAATCAACCAAAGGTGAAACCTCTAGCCATTTATTACTTTGACAGAAAGTTTACAATTTTTAGATGGTCTCAGTTTTAATGCCACAGAATTTTTATAGAGAAACACGTGTGCCTTAATTTATGACCTGAGTTTTATATATACTTCAGAAAATATTGTTCACAGAAGAAAAAAGAAACACCAAAGAGAAGATACAATAAGTATTATGTGTGGTAGTAACTAGAAAATTATGACTAAGTTGATGCATACATATTGCTTGTTTCCACCTAAGAACTCAAGATGCATAAGCTTCTTTTTACCAAGATGAACCCTTCATCATTTTCAAGCTTGACAGTGAGAGTCTCCCCAAAGAAACAAGAAGAGTCTTGTTTGCCCAGCCTTAGAATTGTGTTTGACTGATGTTATTTCTCAAAGTCACATCTTAGTTTGTTTCCTGGGCCTCACTGGAAATTCCCAGTGCATCCCAGTGTTCATGTTTGCAGTCTTGAAAGTGAATCTTTGCAGAATAAGAAGACTGTAGAAGACTTTTAAAAAATAGTTTCAAAATGAAAATATATGAGAGATTAAAAATGAAGAAAAAAAATCTTCAATTCCACAAATTTTAGTTCACACAATATGTAAAGATATTGGGAAACAATAATTCCATGTTATATATGGGTTCATCCTCATTCAAAGCTTACATTCAAATCATTGTAATTTAAGACAGAGTTTGGTAGCACTTCAGTAAGGTACAGAGATATGATAGAAGAAGGTTATTGCTCTCTGAACTTATTATTAATACCTTATATGAAGAAGTGGCATTTGAGTCCTGACTTCAAAATTTCATGTTGTTAGGGATAAAGAAAATCATTTAGTGTCTCTACGCAATAGCACAGAAAATGAAAATGTAAAAAAATATATTCTCCATAATAAAGAATAGCTCACTTTTGTTTCAGTGGAGGAGACATGGTCACTAGAGTTTGGAAATGAAACTTGGATATGACCAGTTTATTGAGGTATGGCTTCAGATTTTAAAACATTATTTTGAAAGCAATTCTGGCATGAGAGCAATAAAGAGGCAATTACAGTTGTCTAGGTACCAGAAAAAAAATGTATTGGAAATATAAAATTTAAAACTGAAATATTGGGACAGATAGTTTAGAGAATTAATAATATTTAGTACCTGGTTAAAAATGAAACTGAGAAAAGAGTCAAAGATTGACTTCCAACTTGGATACCAGGGGTTACCCCTGTACAAAAATGGGAGGAAAAAAAGCAGATTTTACATAGGAAATTGTTGTTTGTCTTGGATATCCTGACCTTCAGATGTTGTTGTCTATCAAAGTCTTGCATTCATCATAATAATCTGCCAGTATTACAGATGTTACATTGAGTCTCAAACATACTGAGGCCCAAAAATCTGTGAGTTACTAGCAGATTTTTAAACTCAATGACTTTGTCTACAATAACAGCTGTTTTTCTATAATGCACACTCTTTTTTTTCCAAACATAAGTGTGATAGGTAGGTAGTATCTTATATAGCAGTAGTCCCCAACCTTTTTGGTATCAGGGACTAGTTTTGTGGAAGACACTTTTTCCACAGACTGGAGAATGGCAAGTATGAGGTGGGGATGAAACTCTTCCACCTCAAATCATCAGGCATTAGATTCTCATAAGGAGCATGCAACCTAGATCCCTCACATGCAGTTCACAATAGGGTTTGCACTACTATGAGAATCTAATGACACTACTGATCTGACAGGAGGTGGAGCTCAGGTGGTAATGCTACCTCACCTTCTATTTACCTCCTGCTGTGTGGCATGGTCATTAACAGGGCATGGACTGGTATTAGTCCTTGGCCCTAGGGTTGGGGACCCCTGTTATATCAGACTAGAACATGTGCAAAGGAGCCAAACATGCAGGGTACACACTCTTACCTTGCTACTTCTCAACCATTTAACCTGGAACATCTTGTTCAACCACAGTGAGTCTCAATGTATTCAGTTAAAAGCTGGATATTAATACCAACTCAAGCTTGTTCAAAGTGTTACACGTAATAATGTTTTAATAAGCAAAATAGTATAAAAAGAGGAGAAATTTATATAAGATTGGAAGATAATTCAATCCTACCCATAAGCCACAGATATCAAAGACTTTTGCTAAATTAACCTTATAAATATGACCCAAAACTCACCTTACTAACACTGAAAACAAAATAAGATGCTGTTACGTTATTTGGAGGCCACAGAGATGAAGATAGTGTGATACAGTAGCATAGATTGAGAAGCCCAATATGGAACTATTTGCACTCTACTGAGTTTCACTGCCCTTCATTTGTATGACAGTTGAATTCCTGAGAAGCTGTAGATGAGCACACTCTAGATATTTAATGTGTGGGCCAAAGGTACATGTGACAATAAAGACAGAAAGGTTAACCTCCCTGACCATGTGATTCTTTCTTGATACAGCAGGGCTGATGCATATTTTAGTAGCTACAGGAAAGAGGTTTGAACATAGTCTCATTATATTTGTGTCACAGAAGTTGGCCCTGGTGCATGGGACTCACTAGAAAGAGAGGAGAGTCTAAATAAAGAAAGGATACCTGCCGGGACTACCTGTCACCCACCTAGCTGCTTCTTCATTTCAAAAGGCTGGGTTTCTTAACTGGAAGTTTGGCATCCTCTACAATATGGCAAACACAAATCTTTGACTTTAGAAATGTGAAAGGAAGAAAACTCCCCAAACTTAGTGTTTGTTTCTAGGGGTTACTTAATATTCTTTTTTGCCTTATTTTCCCAAGTATAAAAAAGATGGTATGAAGACCACATTGTGGAAAAGCACATGGGATGGGAAATATTATTGTGGTTATTTTTGGCAAATGCAGTAAGGTATAGTACGCTCCCTTACCAGGACAATTTACATCCCTCCCTTAAGTAAAATGTACTCACTTTCTCCCTTGACCTTAAGAAAGTCTCCTCATTATGGCATCAAATAAACCAGGACAGAATCTCAGCATTTAAACCAGATCTGTGTGCAGATTTGTTGAGTCCTGCTCTTCAAGTAGTTCCTCTTGATCTAAAAAACTATATGAAACAAGGTATGTTATTTAATCCCTATAGACTCAACACATAATGCTTTTACACAGAGGATATCTACAACATACCCCCTTGTTCATAAAGGAGCATGGAAGAGGAGGCTTATCGTCACTAATCCATAGCAATTCTGGAAGCCAGCATGGCACATGTCACCACTTATTTGATTAGAACCTCTTGCTTCCTAGCATTTGTGCTCCAGATATCTTGACCTGTCCTTTGAGTTACTCTTTTCTTCATATGAAATAGCCCATGTTTGCAGTGAAAACATGAGGGCTTGGAGACCTCCTTTTATAATGAACATCTCTGTCTTCTTCAGCCTAAGTTGATATAAGTCCTTTTAAATCTCTGTGGGCTTCTTATATACCAAAGTAGAAGTAATTCTGTTAGGCAGAATATACATCTACATTTTTCTCAAGCCAACCCTCTCTCTACCTTGACCTGGCTATAATCCTTGTGGAACAGTATCTTTAAGATTCTTAGAAACTTTTTTTCTAGTTCAGAGTGTTAGACATCACCTTAAATATTTGACGTCTCTACAAAGAATCTGAAATCAATACCCTTGATGTTAATTTTAACCAGGGGCCACATATTACTGCCATCCCCCAACATTTGATGGATCTGAGTTCATCTCTTATTTTGAGAACTTTTTCCTTTTTGAAATCACTGGGGATGAGAAATTTATATTTCATATTTTCTCCGTGTTAAAAATCAGAATAGCCCCTTCTTTAACTCTCTTTATAAATTATCATATGAAGCTGAAACAAATCAGATACTTGGAAATGTATTTCATTAGAGCTTTCAATACGTTAAGTACATATTATTTTTTCTATGTTAACACAAACAACAATTTTACCAAACTCCCCACCAGTATATAACATTAGTCATCTTTTTCTCATTATCCTATCACAATGTCTCCACTGTTGTTTTCACCTTTTGAACAGTTTTCTTGTGGTCCTTCAAGGCTCTGCTTTTATACGGCTGCATAGTATTATATGGTGTATATGTACCACATTTTCTTTATTCAGTCCAACACTGATTGGCATCTAGGTTGATTCTATGTCTTTGCTATTGTGAACAGAGCTGTGGTGAACCTGCAAGTGCCTTTTTTTTTAAAATAAATCGATTTATATTCCTTTGAGTATATACCCAGTAATGGGGTTACTATGTTGAAGGGTAGTCCTGTTTCAAGTTCTCTGATAAATCTCCAAACTGCTTTCCACAGTGGCCAAACTAATTTGATTTCCACCAGCAGGGTGTAAGAGTTCCTTATTATCTGCAATGTTGCCAACATCTGCTATTTTCTGACTTTTTCATAATAGCCATTCTGAATGGTGTGAAGTGGTTTCTCATTACAGTTTTGAATTGCTATTCTCTAATAATTAGTTATGTTGAGCATTTTTTTCATATGCTTGATGGCTGAAAGTATATCTTTTTTGAAAAGTGTCTGTTCATGTCCTTTACTCACTTTTATGGGATTGTTTTTGCTTATTGATTCACTTAGGTTCCTTATAGATTCCGGATATTAGAACTTTGCTGGATGCATAGTTTGCAAATAATTTTTCCTATTCCATGGGTTGTCTGTTTACTCTGTTAATGTTTTCTTTTGCTGTGCAAAAGATGTTTAGTTTGAGTAAGTCCACTTATCTATTTTATTTTCATTGCAATTGCTTTTAGAGACTTCACTGAATCTTTGCCAAGGCTTATTCTAGAATGGTGTTCTCTAGGCTTTCTTCTAGGATTTTTATAGTTTGAGGTCTTAAATTTAAGTCTTTAAATTTATAGCCTAGTATATACCCTAATCCTTCCTGAGTTTATTTTTGTGTATAATAACTTGAAGGGATCTAGCTTTTATCTTTTGTACAGGGTCAGCCAGTTATTCCAGCACTATTTATTGAATAGGGAGTCATTTATCCATTGATTGTTTCTGTCAGTCTCGTTGGAAATCAGACAGTTGTAGGTGTGCTGCCTTATTTCTAGGGTCTCCATTTCATTCTATTGGTCTATGTTTATGCTTTGTACCAGTACCATGCTGTTTTGGCTATGGTAACCTTGTAACATAGCTTGAAGTCAGGTAGCATGATGCCTCCAGGTTTGTTCTTTTTGCTTAGGGTTGCATTGACTATTTAGGCTCTTTTTTTCTTTCCATGTGAATTTTAACTCTTTTCCCATTTTCCCCAAGAATATTTGCTGCCAGTGCTGGCAGCTGAAACATTTACCCCCAGATAACTTTGCCACAAAATATCTCACGTTTATTGCTATTTTTGCATTACTTTAGTATATGGACTTTGGAAACGAAAGACATTATTCTATTTATAGCATTCAGTTTTTAGTAGTGGTATTTTCATTTACAAAATATAGTAATTCTGTATCACCAAAAATGTCAAACCCTAGAAAATGTAGCATTCTTATGCTTGATGTTAACATCATTCTCAAACCGTTGTTGGCCAAAGATTCATTTGATGCATCCAAATTTTCCAAAGTAGATGACTCTGATGATTCAGATTCTGCTGTTAGTTCTGTTTAGAAATAACTCTAAGAACAGCTTTCATATTTTATTTTTACATTGAAAATCAGATTTTCTTCAACCTCAAAGAGCTTGTTTATGTAAAATTAAATGTGTACTAGCTGTACTTTTTTTTTTTCTAAATAAGAAAAGGGTTAAAAAGTATTTTCAAGTTCTGTAAAGAATGTCTTTGTCAGTTTGATAGAAATAGCACTGAATCTATAAATTGCTTTGGACAGCATGGCTATTTTAACAATATTGATTCTTTCTATCCATGAGCATGGAATGCTTTTCCATTTGTTTGTGTCATCTCTGATTTCTTTCAGCAGGGTTTTGTAATTCTTCTTGTAGAAAACTTTCATCTTCCTGGTTAGCTGTATTCCTAGATATTTTATTCTTTTTGTGGCTATTGTGAATGTAATTGAATGCCTAATTTGGCTCTCAGCTTGTATGTTATTGGTGTATAGAAATGCTACTGATTTAGGGGGCATTGATTTTGAATCCTGAAACTTTACTAAAGTTGTTGATCAATTCTAGGAGCCTTTGGGTACAGACAATAGGGTTTTCTAGGTATAGAATCATATCATCTGTGAAGAGAGAGAGTTTGACTTCCTCTCTTCCTATTCAAATGCCTTTTATTTCTTTCTCTTGCCTGATTGCTCTGGCTAGAACTTCTTGCCTGATTGCTCTGGCTAGGACTTCCAGGACTTCTGCATAGGATTGGTGAAAGTGGGCATTCTTGTCTTTTTCTGGTTGTCAAGGGGAACACTTCCAGTTGTCACCCATTCATTTGGCTGTGGTTTTGTCATAGATGGCTCTTATTATTTTGAGGTATGTTCCTTTGATGCCTAGTTTGTGGAAAGTTTTTAATATGAAGGAATGCTGGATTTTATCAAAAGCCCTTTCTGTGTCTACTGAGATGATCACATGGTATTTATTTTTAGCTTTGTTTATGTGATGAATTACAATGAATTTCCATATGTCGAATCAACTTTGCATGACAGGAACAAAGACTACTTGATCATGGTGGATTAGCTTTTTAATGTGTTACTTCAATTTGCTAGTATTTTGTTGAGGAGTTTTACATATATCATTAGCGATATTGACCTAAAGTTTTCTTTTTTGTCATGTGTCTCTGCCAGATTTTAGTGTCAGAATAATGCTGGCCTTATAGTGGAATGAGTTAGGAGTCCCTCCTCCTCAAGTTTTTGGAATAATTTAGCATGATTGGTAGCAGTTCTTCTTTATTGTCATGTTGAATTCAGCTATGAATTCAGCTGTGAATTCATCTGGACCAGGGCTTTTCCTGGTTGGTAGACTTTTAATTACTGATTTAGTTTTGGAACTTATTATTGGTCTGTTCATCAATTCAATTTCTTCCTGATTCAATCTTCAGGGGTTGTATGTTTCCAGAAATTTATCCATTTTATTTCTATGTTTTCTAGTTTGTATGCATAGAGGTGTTTGTAATAGACTCTGAGACTTTTTTGTATTCCTATGGGGTCAGTGGTGATGTCCCCTTTGTCATTTCTGATTGTGTTTATTTGAATCTTCTCTCACATTTTCTTTATTAATTATGTAACAGCCTACCAATCTTATTTATTCTTTCAAAAAAGAAACTTTATGTTTTGTTGATCATTTGTATGAATTTTTCCATCTCAATTTTGTTCAGTTCAGCTCTGATTTTGGTTATTTCACTTCTACTAGCTTTGAGGTTGACTTGCTCTTGTTTTTCTAGTTCCTTTAACTGTGATGTTAGGTTGAGATCTTTCTAACTTCCTCATGTAGGGTTTTAGCACTATAAAATTCCTTTTATCAGTGCTTAAGCTGTGTGCCAGAGATTCTGGTATATCCTACCTTTATTTTTCACTAATTTCAAGGATACTTCAAAAAATTTTTTTTGCCTTAATTTCATTCTTTATCCAAAAGTTGCTTAGGCGAAAGTTGTTTAATTTCCATGTAATCGCATGGGTTTGAGAGATCTTCCTGGTATTGGTTTGTTTTTATTATGTTGTGGTCTGAGAATGTAGTTGATATGATTTTGCTTTTTTTTTTTTTTTTAGTTCATTAAGAATTGCCTTGGGTCAAATGTGTCATTTATTTGAGTATATGCAATGTGCAGATGTGAATAATGTATATTCTTTTGTTGTTGGGTGGAGTATTCTGTATATGTTAGGTTCGTTTGGTCAAGTGTCAAGTTTAGATCCTGAATATCCTTGTTAGTTTTTTGTGTCAATGAACTTATGCTGGCAGTTGGGTGTTGAACCCCTGACTATTATTGAAACAGGAGAAATTTCCTTATCCCCCTCACAGGGCATGTGACAGGAGTGTGGCTCGCTTCTTCTGTGCCCCACTGCTTAAACCCCTAGGGTATGCAGAGGTCCTGAGGAACATTTTTGAGCTCTGAGCAACTGAGGTGAGTGTTTACAACTCCTGAATCCCAAGTGGGCAGGAGTTACAGTATGCTCTTTCAGCTTTGCAGTCTGCAGGTGGCTTGTGTTAATCAACGCAGTTAGATCCTCTGCCTTATTCTAGGGACAGAGAGCTTTCTGTGTCCCAGGTTCTTCCCTAGTGTACTGAAAAAATTGAATCATACATGGGCTTGGAGGAAGAGTGCAAGGTTTTATTGAGTAGTTGAGGTAGCTCTCAGTGAGCTGGATGAGGAACTAGAAGTGGATGGAGTAGGAATGTGGTCTTTCCCTAAAGTCAGCCCCAGTGGCTAGACTCTCCTCTGACTGCCCATGACTAAATTCCTCTGTGTCCACATTGTTCCACCATTGCTGGTCTGCTGGTGTCGATGGTGTGTTCTGCTTCTCTCAACTGCCAGTCACTTGTGTGTATGACTGCTACAGTCCTGGGTTTTTATGAACACAGGATTTGAGGTGCGGTGGACCAAAGGCAACTTTTTGGGAATGGAAAAAGAAATTCCTTTTCATTTAGGTCTGTGAAGTGGCACAGGCCTGAGGGTTGAGCCCCGCCCTTCGCTACTTAGCACTTCTCTGTCGCCTTCCCATATCATTATTGTGTGGTTATCTAAGTCTCTCTGTAGGTCTCTAAGAATGTGTTTTATGAATGTGAGTACTTTAATATTGGGTTCATATATATTTAGGATAATTAAGTCTTCTTATTGAATTGAACCCTTACTCATTATGTAATGCCCTTCTTTGTCCTTTTTGATCAGTGTTGGTTTAAAGTCTGTTTTGTCTGAAATAAGAATGGCAACCCTTGCTCTCTTTTGTTTTCCATTTTCTTAATAAATCTTTCTCCATTCCTTTACTTTGAGCCTATGAATGTCTTTACGTGTGAGTTGGGTCTCTTGAAGACAGCATTCAGCTAAGTTTTGCTTCTTTATCCAACTTGCCACTCTGGGTCTTTTAAACAGGGCATTTAGCCCATTTACATTCAGGGTTAATACTGTTATGTGAGGATTTGATCCTGCTGTTGTGTTGTGAGCTGGTTGTTGTGTAAACTTGATCATATAGTTCCCTGATAGTGTCTGTGGGTTGTATACTTAAGTGTGTTTTTGTGTTGGTTGGTAAAGATCTTTTGTTTTCCTATTTAGCATTCCCTCAAGGACCTCTTGTAAGGCAGGCTTAGAAGTAACAATTTTTTTTAAGCATTTGCTTGTCTAAAAAAAGAAATTTATTTCTTCTTTGCTTATGAAGCTTAGGTTGGTGAGATATAAAATTGTTGAGTGGAATTCCTTTTCTGTAAGGATCCTGAATCTCTTCTGGATTGTAGAATTTTTGCTGAAAGACCTGCTGTTAGCTTGACAGAGTTCCTTTTGTACATGACCTTCCCTTTTTTTCTAGTTGCCATTAAGATTTTTTTCTTTTATGTTGACTTTGGACAATCTGATGACTGTGTGTCTTGGGAATATAGTATCTTTCAGGGATCCTCTGAATTTCTTGAATTTGCATGTTGACCTCTCTAGCCATATTTGGGAATTTTTCATGGGCAATATCCTCAAATATGTTTTCTGAGTTGCTTGCTTTCTCTCTGTTTCAGGAATGCAAGTATATCATAGGTTAGGTCTCTTTACATAATGTCATATTTCTCAGAGGTTTTATTTTTTAAAATTCTTTTATATTTTTCTCTGTCTGCATTGACTCAAAGGAACAATATTCAAGCTCTGAGATACTTTCTTCAGCATAGCCTACTCTGCTATGAATGCTTCCAGCTGCATTCTGAAATTCCTTTAGCAAATTTTTGTATATCTAGAAGTTCAGTTTAGTTCTTTTTAAAAACGGCTATGTCATCTTTCAACTCTTGGTCTGTTTTACTGTGTTTCTTGGATTGGGTTTGAACCTTCTTTTGTATCCCTATGAGCTTCTTTGCTTTCCAGATTCTGAATTCTATGTCTGTCATTTCAACCATTTTAGTCTAGTTAAGAACCTTTGCTGGGTAGCTAGTATGGTTGTTTTGAGGTAAAGACACTGCCTTTTAGAGTTGCCAAAGTTCTTACACTGGGTCTCTCATCTCTGTGTGCTGATGTTCTTTTAAATCTCTGAAGTTGCTGTCTTTTCGATGTGGCTTTTTGCTTTCATATTTTTTTATGCCATTGAGGATTTGACTGTGGTATACAGTGGGTTCAGTCAACTGGCTTTGTTTCTATATGGTTTCAGGAGACCAAGGCTCAGCTTAATACTCCTGGGCTGTGTGCCCTAACCCTATGTAGGTGAGAGCAGGCTTGTGTCTTCATTCTCTTCCTCCTCCTGGTTAAGCACTTGCTGTGCTTGAGAGTCTGAGGCATTCCCAGTGTACTTGTAACCACACTCTGATGGTGGCTGGACTAAAAAGGGCTCTGGTGGGGTAGTGCTGGGCCTCCACACATATGCACTCCAGTGAGGCAGTGGAAAAAAGCTGTAGGTGGGTGTCCACTGGTGGGGTCCATCTGCAAAAGTGCTCTGATGGGTAGGCAGGATCTGCTAGTGAAAGAGCTATCATAGTGGCTGCTGGCAAGCTAAGGCTAAACTGCAAGTGGCTGTGGCCAAGAAGGGACCCTGGAAAAGGCTGACAGACAGAGTGGTGCTCAGATCAGACTGTTCCGGGGTCCCATGGGCAAGATAACCTTGCTCTGTCTATGTCTGCCAGCTAACTAAGGTGAAAGCTGCATGGAGGAATATATCAGTACTTGGGTGATGGATGTCCATGACCGTGCTCCAGTGCAGCTATTCCTACACAAAACCTTCTGGGCTTTATGCAGGTGAGATTTCTGTCTCTGCTAAGTCTCTGAGTAGTTTTCCCTACCAACTCAAAGATCCATGGGGGTCACAGGGTCTCCTCCAGCTAGGATCCCGGAGGTCCATTGTGAAAGTGGACCACCCAATGCCTATTTCACTCACTCTTTCCCTAGGAGGCACTTGGAGCCAGAAAAAGTCCTAATGCTCAGCAACTCCTTACTGGTTTCTTAGCTTCCTCCCGTTTCAGCCTGGGGTCTGTGCCCTTCCTCTTGCCACTCTAAATGTTTTCTTTCTGAAGAACTGTTTGGCATTTGCCTGTGTACTTGTTGGTCTGTTCTCTTTTGGTGGGAGAAGGTCTTCCTGCCTCTACCTAGTCAGCCATCTTAGCTGTCTCCAAGAACCTCATTCTTTGTTCTTTTTCTCCTTCTTATCCTCCTTCTTTCTGTGTACCTTTGCTGCCTCGCCGCCACCTCCTTTCCCATCTTGTTCTCACATAACAGCTTTGCCAAAAGCTACAATTTAGGAATGTCTGGGTAGGAGGTTCTAGACATCAGGGATAAATACTATTTTCTACCTTGCCTCCCCAGATATATTTTCTTATGTGCAGCACATCTCAACATAATTTAAAATTTTGATATTTGCAGACTTAGGGGAAATAGGTCATTTATTTGTTTTGTCTTTGAGTACTATTCTATAGCAAATTAGGCAAAAGAGTGTTCCATATGTTCCCTGTCAGATTGTTCACATCATTAGTGTATTGCATAATGGTTTCAGACCAAACGTCAAGTTATAATTAACATGCTATTTTGATTCCTTTACTTCTTTCTGTGTATGTTTCTGTTTGAGTCCTCTTGGGATATAGTGTGACAGCCAAGTCAGGACTCAGGTTAATGTGGATTCCTGGTGAAAGGCCACGTGAGAGCTTATGAATATCATATGAATATAATTCACATAACATAAAAATTAGCATGAGACACAAAGGGGACAATCTCTGTATTAGACAGAATCATGGATGTTTGAAACAGTGTTCCTGTAAGAAATATGAAAACTTAAAAACTTTAACTTATATTCTTAATAAAATTGGAAAGGATATTTAATTGGATTGAATAGGTTAAAAGCAGTCATGAAAAAATATACAAATTATTGTAAAAGGAAAACATGATTGACTATTTTTTGTTTAAAAATCACAATGGAGGGAGTATAGGGTATTAAAAAGACAATTTTTTTAAAATAGAGCACATTGTAAGAGTGAATTGTAGATATATATCCAATTTTTAAGTATATTTTTAACATTTGTACATATTAAGTGAGCATTTATTACAATTTTATGTAAAGGAGTATCCTAATTATTTGGGACATAACACTTAACATCATAGACACTGTTCAGTTTTTGCAGGAGATGAGAGTTAAGCAAATGAAACAGAAAATTAAGTAATTACAGTAAAGCATGATAAATTGTCTGATCAAGGAAGTGCAGGTTGCTAAGAGAGTGAATAATGGTTATTTGAAAGTACTCTTAATAAGGTCAGAAAATCTTATCAGAGGAAGTGATATTTAAAATGAGAGCTGAAATATGAATAATAAGTAAAAATGATAGTAATATGGAAAGAGTTGAATAAGAGGAAATACCATATATAGCTCCCAAATAAAACCATGTAGAAAAAGAACACAGCATATTCAAAGAAATCAGAGAACTATGTTGATGATGATTGGTTCATTCCTTTTAGTTTTTTGATTCATTGAGTTAAGCTGAATTAGGGAAGATACTTGCAAACTCTGAGTGAAGCCTCAAGCTACGAATCAGCCAGTAGCATAGCCCAGCATGCATTAAACCTACATTTTTTAGTAGTGAGGATGGAGACCCCCCTCCTCCTGAGTTTCTAAGGCTATTTCCCCTTTAGCCTTCTACATGGCATCTCAAAAGGAGAAGTTAAAAGGGTTGGTGCCACCAGTCAGGTCTAAAGGATTAAAACCCCTACTGCTAACCACAACCTATCTCTATAGATCACAGACCTGGTATGAAGGAATTTTCCCGGAAGGCATTATTCTTGCTCAACTGCTCAGACCCCTAACTAGTCATGTCCCCCATGCTCTCACATGTGCACCTCTCAGTCTGTAAGCCTTTAAAAGGACCAAGGTTTTCTTTGTCAGGGAGCTCAGTTATTGAGGCATCTATGCCACTGCAGCTCCTGGCTGAATAAAATTACCACTTCCTTCCCTGTTCGGTGTTCGAGAGGTTTGTTTGGTAGGATTGCACAAGAGTTGAATGCATTCAGCAGAGTATTCTTAGATTTCATAGGACTTGCCCATGGCATTTTTATAGTTTACTGCCACTTCTTACTTGTGACCATCAGTCTCATATTCCTAGATCTATCGACACCCTCTATTCCTTTAATTAGAGTAAATTCAAAATAATTGCTTCCCAAAACGTGCTTTAAATTTTACATTTTCTGTTAGATATATTTATATCAAATATTATTTTTGTTCTTGAACACTATTTTTTCCATTTTTTCTCTGCCAAATATAATAATAATAATGTTTATTGAATATTGAAGATGGTACCATTTCTACTATCTTATATTTAATAAATAAGTCTTCATAATTATCCTGTAAGTAGGTTATGTTTTTAAGTTATTAATACTTTACAAATGAGAAAACTAAGACAGGAAGCTTGAGGTACTTGCCTGAAGTCAGCATAGCTAGAATATGGTGGGACTATGTTTCAAGTATTTTAGTCTGACTGTAGAGCCACATTCTTAACCATTATATTAAAAACCTACCTTATTAAAGAGAACTATTTTTAGTCTCATATTTGCTGACTTAAGAAATGCAGTGGAAGAAGAAAAATAAGGTAAATGGAAATTAGTGATAAAAGAAGAAAGCATAAAAAAATTTCTCTGACTTTAAGAGAGAAGTATAACTTAAGCTTGAAGTTTCTCACCAAATGTCACACAAAACTTATATTGTGTGGATCATGATAATATGAATGTGTATATAAGTGTGTGTGTGTGTGTGTGTGTGTGTGTGTCCTTTAAGAATCTAAACCAAAATATACAAATTTTTTTTGAAAAGTGGATTGACAATAGACTTTTATATAACTTTTAAATTTGATAAATAAATTTAGTGAGGCAATGATGGAGATCTTAATGTCATTATAAGGATTGAGAATTTTCGACACAGAAAAGGCTTTAATTTTGTGTGAGATACATGCGTCATCCAAGAGATTAGAAGGTGTACTTCCAAGATACTCTTCAACAAAATGTTTCAGAAAAAAGAACTTAAAAAGTGGGAGGAAACTAGCAGAAGTTCAGTGTCTTTGTGGTGGTAGAAGTATTGTGAATGAGAGTAATTGAAAGGCAAAAATATTCAACAAATATTTTTAGAACACCAGGTATGATCGTGACACTCATCAGTGAGAAAAGCATAAAATATAGTTTCATGTAGAGTTCTCATTTTGGGGGAGGAATGTAGCTAATAATGAGCATTGAAAATAAGAACCATATGTAGTGTGTTGAATGATGATAAATGCTATGGAAAGAATCAAACAAGGAAACAGGAATTCAGTGCTGGGGATGGAGAGGACAGATTTCAATTGCAACTTGTATGTTCAGGTCAGATCTCATTAGGAAAGAGGCATTTGAGCAAAGTAGGGGTGAGAGAATTCACCATGTGGAACAAAGAGAGGGTACAGCCATTGCAAAGATCCTTCTGAGGGATTGTGGCTGGTGGGTTTGAGAAAATGATGGACTATGTGGTCAGAGTAAAGTGAGAGAGAACTTTCGAGTGACAGTAGTAGGGTGGAGTGGAGGCACAAATCACAAAAGGTCTTTAAGGCTTCATAAAGGTTGGCATTTTATTTTAAAAGAATTGGGGAACTATGTCATGGTTTAAGAGGACACAGAATATAATATGAAATATATTTTAGAACTATTATTATAGCTTTCATGAAGAAAATATACACTGTAGCGGGGTAAATGTTGAGCTATGGTACCCAGACACCAACAACAGGAGTAGGAAGTCAATGTAACTCCTAGCCTTGAGGAAAAGATATTATGGGAGCTTTGAGAGCTGGATCCATGAAGGAGGACAGTCCCAATGAGGCTGTGGTCATAGAGGAACTCAGAACAAGGAGGCATGGGAAAAAATATACTGAAACATTTTTTTCCTCTTTTCCACTGATCCCCTCCCAGGACCTCAGTGGAGGTGAGACACATATACAATATATCAAGAGGCCATCTTCAGGGAGTTATTGGCCTTTTTTCTGTTAATTCTAACATGCAAATTATCCTAAGATTGATTTTCTTTATTGCTTTTCTCATTATGCAAGAATTTTTTCCTATGAAAATGCAAATAAACAAATTAACAAATGCAGAGAAAATAAGGAAATTGTATATTTAATAATTAACCCAAAGCTGTCATCCCAGAAAGTTTTAAAAGAAATGCTCATTATCTTTAGACACAGAGTGGAAAAAACAAGGGTTGAAAATGAATCTGTTTGGGGGAACAGACTGACAATAACCAGCCGTATCCACCAAGTAACTATAAATGTACTTTATATGTTACAATGAGAAATCTAAAACAATTACTACCAGTAGCATGAGTGCACTTCAGCTTAGTGAGAGACAAGAACATCATTGAGTAATACTGTCTTCATAAAAAATAATTTCTAAAATGTAGAAGATAATTTATTCATTAAAAATAATATTTACATGCTGATAACTGCAATCTCATTAAATGCTGTCCATGACTACTTTGTTTATTAAAAGAATAGAAACTAGAATTTGCTTTTTCTGTAAGTGTTTAATTACATTTACAACTGTTCTGTTGTAAATAATTGTAAATAACAGTTACCTCTGGTTGGTTGCTAATATCTATATATCCTTACTTAATTTGTTTCCCAGATAGTCTATGAATTATCAAGATAGATAGATTAAAATATTCAAACATCACTTTGGATTTTCCATTTTGCTCAATTTTATTCCACATGTTTCAAAGCTCAGTAATTGGGCACATACACATTTATGACTATTACATCTTCCTGATAAATTAACCCTTTTTTCAGTTGTGGAAGGTCTCACTTTATTTCCGGGAACAATCCTTTTCTTGAAGTCTACATTGGTTGATATTAATAAAGTCATGGCAGCTTTTTATGCTTTTTCCTTGTATGTATTTTTTGAATCATTTTAAGTTTCAAGCAATAGACATCTTTAATGTCCATCCCTTACAGGCAGTATATAGTTAGATCTTGCTAAGAATCACGGCCTCTGAGTTGAAGATTTTAGTACATTTATAATTTAGTAGTTTCTCAGTCATGTCTGCATTCATGTTTATTGTGTTACTATAATGGTTACTTTCTATTTGTCACATCCTTTGTGGTGTTGTTATTAATGTTCCTGGGTGTTCTTTCTTTCTGTGAATATTCATTACATTGTTAACTTATAATAATGTCTTTACTTTCTTTTATAAAATGAAGTTCTGTAGGCTTTCTCATTCTCCAAGAAGCATTTAAAGAAATTTAGAATGCTTGCAAAAACACATTAAACATTTTGAAGAACTCTATAAGTACAAAGTACGCTCTGTGTTTATAATTGTTGTCATGTAGGAGTGAAACAGATAATTCCCAATTCTCTCAAATCTGTCAGTGGGAGATTTTTCTAGTTCTCATACTAAAATGCTATTTAAAACTTAAAGTATTATGTAAATTTAAAATAAATTAAAACTGCTAAATTTAGAGTTTGAAAAAATAACCACAGAAGAAAATATAATTGGCCATTGTACTATCTCCATTTCCATGGTATGGCTCATACTTTTCTTGCTCTGCAAATAACATAAAATATAATATATCAATTGCACTTTTTCCTCTAAATTACCTAACAATAACTGTCCTGGAAAAAGTTAAGGTCATTGACTGGATTAGAGATTGAGATAGCCAAGTACAATTGGACAAGAGCTAATTGATATTTCTATTATCAAAGGAATAAAAAGTCATTTGTTTACTGTACTTATCTATACTAATTAGTCTTTAGGACAATGTAGGTTACTAAAGTGGAAAAATTACATTAGTTTCTCTAAGCTTCAAGGTCCTATCAGTAATATGAGGATTATCTAAGTTACAGTCTTATAATACTGTATTTATGTAATTAGTGACTAACACAAATCTTGGCAAAGAATTGATATCCAATAAATAAGAGCTTCTGAGATTATTTTCAGTATTATATTTTATTGATCATAAATTAAAAATTTCTACTAGGTTATAAAATTTAGTTTAATAAAAACATCTACGTCTAAAAACTTACAAACATTTTTGCTAAAAGTACAGACTGATGATGTTTTTACTTCCTCGAAATCAGCTTCTACATTCTTTGAGAATAAAGTATATTTGTAAATTGTACCAGCTTATGCGAATTCCAGATAGAGTTCTAATTTAAAATATGGATTTCTTTTGTACTCCTTGGGAATGTGATTCTATTCATTATTGTCTACCCTTTCACATCACACTCAGAGATCTATAAATATATTGTAGTATACTTCTATTCTTTTAATTTAGAAGAATTCAAAATCTTGTCCTGAATACTGTCATTTTGAAATATGATTGTGTTTAAAGCTATGACTCCTTTTTACTGGCTGAGTTTGCTGAATTGCAGGGGCAAACAACATAAATTACATTTTTAGAAAATATTTAAATAGCCAACAATATGTTTCATCCTTCCAAATTGAAATGAAGTATCACAACTTTAATAGAGTCAGTCTCATATTTATTTTATAAAAAATAAAAATAAGATTTGTTGTTAGATTTATGGTCTTTATATGACACATAAATGTAACCAATAGATTCATTCAAAAATCATTTTAAAATGGTAAATTAATGGAAAAAAGCAACTAAGTTTGTTTAATTTTGGCCAAAGCATTTACCTCAATATTTATTTGTTCAAGTAATTTTTGATACATGACCTAATCACAATCATTATTTAATGCATTACTTTGCATTTTTCTCATATAGGAATGTATACATGTTTATATTTTATATTTTTCATTTTTCTATAATACATTGTCAATACTCTAGATTATTTTCCATATGTTTTAGCCCAGGCTGTTGTTTCTATAGGAAGATATTTTCAAACTACTTATCTTGGTGTTATAATAATTCTAGTGTCCTAATATCGATTGCTTATACACAAGATGAAAGAGGTTATTTTCAGGGTGTCATTGTTTTGGTGGCCTTGTTTAAACTGCTCAGCAAAAAAAGCCAGTCTGAGTGTCTGTTTACTACATTATAAATTGCCTGTTTGTTGTATATTGGCATTAGGAACAGACTGAAAAATGGATGCTATAAGGTGGAACTTCTTGAAAGTGTAAATTTCTGAGGTCCTAGAACATCACATACCCCAGAGAGATCTATTTTGGCTTGGAATGTAATTTAAGAACTCTGTTCATAATATTGTAGGAATTTCTTCTGCCAAACACTTGTATGAAGAAAAAGAAAAATCTTTTTGGATTGTTTGTGAAATTCAGACAGGAAATTCAATTTGGAGATAAAATTATACAGTTAACCTTTAAGGAAGTTTTAAAGTATATAATATAAAACACATTTTTATAAAAATTAGAAATAAAATATTAAAGCTTATTCTGATTTTTATTTTAAAATCTGATGAAAGGTTGGTTGTAAAACAAGGATAAGGTTCTTTTTCTCCTGTTAGTATCTTGATACATATCTTTAATATGTCATATATTTTTGTGTCTCTGGCTTTCAATTTCCTTCCTTTCAGAATATATTTTGCTCAAATTTATTAAATGTTACTTGCTTTTGGAAAGAAATTGAGTTTAGTGATTCAATTGACTATGTTGAAGTTAACCTAAAGAGAGTTATGAATAAAATATTGATCTAAAAATTATTTTACTA
Source organism: Plecturocebus donacophilus (assembly GCA_004027715.1). Taxonomy (NCBI): domain Eukaryota; kingdom Metazoa; phylum Chordata; class Mammalia; order Primates; family Pitheciidae; genus Plecturocebus; species Plecturocebus donacophilus. The sequence continues at coordinate 21,927 of PVKP010011931.1, read as the reverse complement.
TGAAAAGAAACATTTTATAAAGTATTTTACATAAACCATACCCAGTCTATTACTTCTTGATTAAAGCTTTCATATATCTAGCATTGATTTAATACAACCTTTTAGTATTGATGGCAAGGAACTTAGTTTGTACACTAAAGCATTTTATTTCTATTACCTTACTTGTTCTTTTCTGGTTCAAACAAGAAAAAACATTATTATTGCCCCAAATTTTACATATTGGGAGACTGAGCTAAAAACTACAAGTAACTGATCCAAGCTCATTAAAGTCTATTGTTGTAATTCTCTATTAGTTATGTGACTTAGGAAGCTCCTGCTTCTTTACCCACAAGGAATATAAGTAATATGCATTTAGTTTAAAATGATGATGGTGAGATGCTCCCAAAGCTGAGTATACATCCTGTATATGTTTTTTAATTGTGCTGTTTTGTTGGACCCCAAAGTTTCTGGGGTCCCTTAGAATCAACTAAAATGATTAAGAAAATAAAATGTTTTACTGATAAAGCAATCCTTATTAATATGTATTCATTGAGATGAAACTGTAACTTCTGCCTTAGAGGTAATGACAGCAACATTATGTTAAGGATTATTAAGGATAGAAAATGTGTGAAGGAAAAAAGAAATTGTGAAGTCTCTTCTAAATCTCTTCAAGTAAAAAAATTGTCATTTGTTGTTTTGCTGCCTGTTATCTGTTTAGCTTTCTGAAAACAGCACTGTGAATTTTTGTGTGGGAAATTACCCCTTTTCCCATTAAATCTAGTGAGAGGGATTGTCCATGGTATTTGAGCTAAGGAATAGGCATGAGACCCAAGCTGCAACAAACAGACTTACTTTGCTGGGAACTTGAACTTTGAGCAAAGCTAATGTGAAAAGACTGAGGAAGGTTGAAACTTACTCATCTACATTAATGGATCATACCTTGAAAAAACTTACCTTGGTTCCCATTACCTAGTCCACTGAATTATTATCAGTTTGGTTTTTGACTGGTTGTAAAGCATCTGATATGGTTTGGATTTGTGTCCCTGCCCAATTCTCATGTCAAATTGGAAGGCAGGCCTGGTAGGAGGTAATTGGATCATAGGGGTGGATTTCCCTCTTTTGGTATTGAGATAGTGAGTGAATTCTCATAAGATCTGATGGTTTAAAAGTGTGTGTCACTCTCTCTTTCTCCTGCTTCCCTCATGGTAAGATGTGTTTGCTTCCCCTTCCCCTTCAGCCATAATTGTAAGTTTCCTGAGGCCTCCCAACCTTGCTTCCTGTATAGCCTGCAGAACTGTGAGTCAATTAAACCTCATTTCTTTTTAAATTATCCAGTCTCATGTAGTACTTTATAGCAGGGTAAGAATAAACTAATACAGAAAATTGATACTAGGAGTTGGGCTCTGCTATAAAGATACTTCAAAATATGGAAGCAACTTTGGAACCGGGTAATGGGCAGAGGTTGGAATAGTTTAGAGGGCTCAGAAGAAGGCAGGAAGATGCAGGAAAGTTTGGAATGTCCTAAAGACTTGTTGAATGGTTTTGACCAAAATGCAGATGGTGATATGGACAAAGTCCAAGCTCAGATGGTCACAGATGGAGATGAGGAACTAATTGGGATCTGGAGTAAAGGTCATTCTTGCTATGCTTTAGCAAAGAGATCAGTGGCATTTTGCCCCTGCCCTAGGGATCTGTGGAACTTTGAACTTGAGATAAATGATTTAAGATATCTGGCAGAAGAAATTTCTAAGCAACAAAGCACTCAGGATGTGACCTAGCTTATACTGAAAGTGTTCAGTCATATATGTTCACAAAGAGATGGTCTGAAATTGGAACTTAGGCTTAAAAGGGAATAAGAACATAAAAGTTTGGAAAATTTGCAGCCTGACCATGCAGTAGAAAAGAAAAGTCGATTTTCTGGAGGGGCATTCAAGGTTGCAGAAATTTGCATAAATAAAGAGGAGCTGAATGTTAATAGCAAAGAAAATGGGGAAAATGTCTCCAGGGCATTTCAGAGACCTTTGTGGCAGCCCCTCCCATCACAGACCTAGAGGCCTAGGAGAGAAAAATGATTTTCTAGGCAGTGCCCAGGGACCTGCTGTTCTTTGCAGCCTCAGGACATGGCATCCTGTGTCCCAGCTGCTTCAGCTTTAGCCATGGCTAAAAGGGGCCAAGGCATAGCTCAGGCCATTGCTTCAGAGGGTGCAAGGCCCAAGCCTTGGTGGCTTCCATGTGGTGTTGGGCCTGCATGTGTGCCAAAGGAAGACTTAAGGCTTGGCAACCTCTGCCTAGATTTCAGAGGATGTATGGAAAGGCCTGGATGTCTAGGCAGGTCTGCTGCAGGAGCAGAGGCCTCATAGAGAACTATGAGCCAGTAGAGAAGGGAAATGTGGGGTTGGAGCCCCCATACAGAGTCCCTGGGGCACTACCTAGTGGAGCTGTGAGAAGAGGGCCACTATCCTCCAGACCCTAAAATGGTAGATCCACCAACAGCTTAAACCATGTGCCTAGAAAAGCAGCAGGCACTCAATGCCAGCCCATGAAAGTAGCTGCAGGTGTTGTACTGTGCAGAGCCACAGGAGTAGAGCTGTGAAGGCCTTGGGAACCCACCCCTTGCATGAGTGTGCTCTGGATTTGAGACATGGAGTCAAAGGAGTTTTTTGTTTTTGTTGTTTGTTTTAGCTTTAAGATTTAATAACTTCCCTGCTGGGTTTTGGACTTGCATGGGGCTTGCAGCCCCTTTGTTTTGGCCCATTTCTCCCATTTCAAATGGAAGCACTTACACAATGCCTGTACTCCCATTGTATCTCAAAAGTAACTAACTTGTTTTTGATTTTACAGGCTCATAGGCAGAAGAGACTAACCTTGTCTCAGATGAGACATTGAACTATAGACTTTTGAATTAATGCTGAAATGAGTTAGGATTGGGGGACTGTTGAGAAGGGATAATTGTACTTTGCAATGTGAGAGAACATGAGATTTGAGAAGGGCAGAATAATATGGTTAGAATTTGTGTCCCCACATAAATTTCATATTGAATTGAAGGTGGGAGCTGATGGGAGGTGACTGCATCATGGTGATGGATTTATCCCTTGTGGTTCTTTTGATAGTGAGTTCTCATGAGATCTGATGCTTTAAAAGTGTGTGGCACACCCCACCCCGTTCATTCTGTTTCTCTCTTGTTCCACCAAGGTAAGACATGCTTGCTTCCCCCTCACCTTCTGCCATGATTTTAAGTTTCCTGAGCTTCCCAGCTCTGCTTCCTGTACAGCCTGTGGAACTATGCGTCAGTTAAGCCTATTTTCTTTATAAATTACCCAGTCTCATGTAGTTCTTTATAGCAGTATGGGGACAAAGTAATACACATTCCATTTAGATTTTTGAGCCTTCCACTATCTTTTCAATACATCCCCTTTCTGATTAGATTAGCTTTTATCAATTTCATTTGTTTGGGTTTACCCAAACATTATTTTCTAAAGAAAATACCGTTAAATTGCTAAACTTTTTACTACTCCCACCCGTTAATTGCTCCTCCATCACAACACTAGAGAGGGAGTAGAAGTAGGAAAGATACGTGTTAAGGAAGTCTGGGTGAAAAATATTAAGCAGAAAATCTGCCCCTTTTGTTTCTCATAAATTTTTTGATGAATGGATGTGAAGGGAGGGTGAGAAGTTTTGCAGTTATCTGTACTGTGTAAGACTGATATTACTGAAAGAAGGAGTATATGACAGAGGGAAAGGTCAAAGAAAGAAGGCGCCTTAAATTCTCCAACTACCTGTTTTGGACTTCGGCAAGTGAATGAACTATGACAAGCTAGGAGAAGTACATTTGAATATAATCTGTACTGTGGTGTGTTTATCCAGGCTAAATGCCTTCATTTAACTTCCCTGAGACTACCCTCCATTTCAGTGGCTCCAGTGAGACACACAAAGTATCATAGTTCCTTTGTGTGCTGTGTAGCAAGATGTGATTCTGTGATCAAAAGCACAGGGAAATCATTCAGGAAAGAGAGCAGAAGTCACAGCCAAATCTCAGGGGATCTGAAGCACCAGCAATAGATGTAATGAGACTAAGCCAGTAGGTGGGGACTCCTGGAGCTGATATAATGAAGAGTAAACCATTCCCAGATATCAAAGAGGTGAACAGTTAGTGGGGAGAACTGATGTCAGTGTCACTAAGGTCAGAAGAGTGCAGTTGTTCTCTCAGCAGAAACTGATCCTAGCTAGCCGCTTGGAAGCAGAGACCAAAAAGAAGCCAGAAGGCTGTGACTAGATGGGACTCTATCCTTTTCTGAGACCTTAAGAACGTACTAGTCTTTCCCACAGCCCTGTACATCATCTTGGGGGGGATAACAGAAAGGGAACAGAACAAAGAGAGATTAATTATTTAATAATTTGAAAAGAAAGAGGCTATAATATCATAAACTGGCTAATTTAACACTTGTTATTTTTCTTTTTAATCTATCAGATCATTTGTAGCTACAAAGCAACAGAATAAGTGACCAACACTGACTTAGATAACACAGGTTTATTTTTATCTATATAATAAGCATTAAAGAGTCCCAGACATGGCACAGAGATCAAGATGGTAATTTGGGGTCCAAATTCCTCAAAACTTTTTTTATCTTCCATCCTTAGTATGTCAGCAAAGTCTTTCCTCCTGGTTGTAATACAGCTGCAACAGCCAACCATCCCATTCTAAACACATTCAGAAACAGGAAGAAGAATCAGGTGACGAGACATGTTGAGAGGTGTGTGACAAAGACAAAGGGTGTGATAATGACAGCCTTTCTTATATACCTTTCTCTTTTTATTGAGATACATAGTTTTTCTTCAAAAACTTCAGGTAGATTTCTCCTCCTGTTACATTGTCTACTCCAAGTTGGAAGTGCAGTAGGAAAAGGACCGTATGTGGTTTTTAGCCTTCATGGTGGGTGAAGGCTCTGAGAGTATGGAATAAGTGTACCTATTGCATTCATGTTGTCAAAATTCTTACTGGTCTACTCTCTCTGTTAAATCAGGTAATCAAGACTTGATAGTAAGGCTGTGGTAGGTAATGTTTTACTGTGGAAAAAAACTAAACTTTTACTCAGAAGTCATTGGATCAAGTCTTATCTATGTAATGTACAAGGCATGTGACTTTGCATGTCATGTAAGCTTTCTAAATAACCTCATGTTAATTTGCAAAATGAGGTAATCAACATCACATGCATCACTTGAAAGAGATAGTGCATTTGTTTTTATGTTGAACATTTTATAAAGGATGACTTTCTTTTTTTTTAATTTGTATTCATTAATTTATTCAATAAATGTTTGTTTAAAAACTACAGTTTGCCAGGCACTGATATATGTTCTGGGAATACCACAGTGACAAAGTCACTGCCAGCATGGAACTTAGTTTCCAAGTGAGGGTTATGGCAGGAGACGGGCAATAAAGAGTAAACATATCATCTGATATTAAATTAAAGTGTAAGCTTTATGAGAACAGAGTTTTGTCTGCAGCTTCTCGGCAATTAGAACAGCATGTGGTACATAGTAAGCACTTAGTAAATAAATCAATGGTGAGAAACGTTACAGAAACAAATATTACAGGATAAGGTGATACAGAGTGACATGTAGGTACTACTTAAGTTGGGGTGATTGATTTCATCCTCTTAGATTAGATGATATTTCAATGCAGGCTTGATTGCAATAAGGAAATCTGGGAGAAAAACATTCTGGAAGAGGGAATAGCATGTGCAGATTTGCAAGGAAGGGAGTGTGCTTGGAACATTCAAGGAACAATAAGAAACCCAACTGGAGGGGAATGGTAAGAGATGAAACCAAAGTGTTAGACAGAGGCCAGATAAGCTAGGGCTTTGTGAATGGTAAAAAGGGCTTGAGTTTGATTATAGGCAATGAAGGAGATGGGAAGCCACAAGAGACGTGTCATGATATGACATGTAAAAAATATCATTCTGGGTGATTTCTTCAACAAAGGCTGCGGAAGGGCAAGCAATGCTATAATTATCATTGTTACCACACTATTAATAATATTTTATGAATAACTTTTTCACTTTCCTTATTGAGAAATATTATTCTTTAAAAAATAAGTCACTCTGCCTGCTCTGGGCCTCCTAATTCAAAGGAAAATATACATTTTTAACCATACCAAAAGCTTTTGCTTTCAATAACCTCATTTAATAAGAAGTGAAGAAGTCACTTTGCCTTAAATGAATTTCATTCCCAGAACCCTTGTTAAATGAAGTATTACGGAATATTGCTTTTGAAATAAAATTAGGCTATAAACCTGGGCTGAGGGCAAACTTTTATTTCCCACAGAACAAGTATTTTATAACAATGGTTGCATGAACATATGAAAACATTTTCAGACAAAAAACTCTGTTTACTAAATCATGTAAAAATCTTTAAACTGCTTTACAGAAGGGCTATTTAGAAAAGATTTTATGCAGTGTAAAAGCTATCAAGTTTTTTATTTTATCATCATCTGAAGTCAAAGATAAAAATTAATTTCTGGTTATACTTTTAGTTCTCTAGTATGGTAATAGGATATCATGATTATGATATCCTTCATTCTACAAAACACTAGCAAAGAACACAATATTCTAAGTATTTACTAAAGAAGAGGCAGAGACACATGTGACTACTTCTTGACAACTGTCACATACATTTTAATATCATATATAGTTACAGAATTTGTTTTGTTATTTAAAATGGTATGGGAACTGAACTAAATTGAGTACCGTGCTGTATGAGTTAAGAGTTTTTTTTTTTTGTTTTTTTTTTTTTGAGATTTTTAATGATAGCTATTCATGGAAATTATGGTAATAAAATACATGTTTCTCCTGACTCAACCATGAACTTTTGACTGTATTTATCCCTCCTTACCTATAGGGGACACATTCTAAGGTCCTCAGTGGATGCCTGAAATGATATATAATACCGAAACCAAAGCCTATATATACTAGTTTTTAAAATCTGATAACCCAGGTGGCCACTAAGTTACTAATATGCAGATGGCATATATGGCATGGATTCTTTGGACAAAGGGATGACTCATATCCTGTTCAGGAGGAGCAGGATGGGGTGAGATTTCATCACACTACCAAGAACAGTGCACAATTAAAAAATGATAAATTATTTATTTCTGAAATGTTTCATTTATTAATAATATTTTCTGGACTGTCATTGTGTGTAACTCAAACTACAGAAATTGAAACTTTAGATAAGAAGTACTACTATACTTATATTAGGAGTGTGGTGTTGATAATAAAAGTTATACTTTTGTAAAACAATTAAATATAATTTGTTACAAGGCTAGGTATATTTCACTAGTACTTTCCAGGTGCTGGTTTTTAACTGGAGATGATATCAAATAAATGAACTGTTTTTATGCTTATAAGTATCTTCTGTTAAAATGCAAGTCATCCTATAAATTCTTATGAATGTGTTTACTCAGATTTCCTTATAACAATGTTTTCAGCAACACTCTGAAGATGATAATTGGCAGTTGGAAAAATGGGAGCAGGGAAGAAATAAATTGAAAGTTTGCTATGATCTGAATGTTTGTGTCTCTCCAAAATTCATATGTTGAGATCTAATCCCCAGTGCATTGATATGAAGAGGTTGGGCCTTGGGGAGTGCCTAGGTAATGAGTGATCCACCCTCATGAATAAGATAAATGCCCTTGTAAAAGAACACCTAGAGAGCTGCCTTGCCATTCTGCCATGTTTATATATTGTAGATCAATTAAACAGAAAAAATATTAGAAAAAGTGTAGAATATTGGACAAATATGTTTAACAAATTGTACCTAGTACACACATACAGTATCCTATTTCCATGTATTAAAAATAAATGGTCAAGCACATAGGATCATATATGTCTTGTAACCAAGGAATCTCAATGGATACTAAAAATATAATGAAATATTCATTTCATTCATAACAAGCAAAGTTTACAATGTAATAAAATATTAAATCAATAACATAAATGCAACCTAAATCTATTTATATCATAAATTTTAAAAAAGAAACTAGGCTGTAAAATAATGATATGATAAAGATATAATTAAAATAACAATTAGCAATATATTTAATCCAAAAAAATAAAGGAAACATTACATATTAATATGTGATGTAATAAAGCAATATTTAAAGCTAAAGCTTGTAGCTTTAAGTGCTTATTAAGAGGAATAAAAATCACAATTTAATAATCTAAGTATCCCCATATAAATACTTCATAAATGAACAAAGAACATAAACAACTAAAAGAAAGGGAATAATTAATATGAGTAAACTAAGTGAAATAAAAATCAAAGAAATATTTTATTAGATTCTGAAGTAGTTTAAAAATCTTAGTTAAGGAATAAATTTTTCAAATAAAATCAAGGAAAAATAAAATAGAAATAAAAGGTAACTACAAAAGGGATTAAAATATGAAAATGTTTATTAAAATATATTTAGAAAAGTTAGACTACATAGATAATTTTAGATAAAAAATATAAAGATTTTTTAAGGAGTAATAAACATTTATAATAGACCTGTAGCCAGTAAAGCATTTAAAATCTGTACTAAAATTACATCAGGGACAACTGTTTTTTCTCTCATTCCATGAAAATAATCTAATCTATACAGTGTCTCATCTCATTTGATATGCCTAGAATAGACTTAATAGAGAAATTAAGTAAGAAAAAGTGAAGAAAAGAATAATGAAAGTTAATCTCACTTGTGAATATAAACACAAAAGCCATCTAAAGCTATCTAAATGAGCAGAATAGCCTTCATTTAATTCAGGATTGCTACAAAAGGCCTATAGTTTTACTGTTATTTCTCAGATTCCAAAAACTAAACAAGAAGCTGAGAAGTGGTAATACAAAGAGAACTAAAATCACCTAGAGCTGAAGGATGAGCTTACTCTCAAATAACAATACAAACAAACAAGAACCAGTTAGAGCAAAAGACACACATAACAGAGAAACGTAAATAAGAATAACAGCTAATTTATCATCAGAATCTATTCAAGGCATAAGATAATAGGGTAACATATTCAAAGTGAGCAAAGAGTTAATATTCGGAATACAGGGAAGACCTCACAAAAAAGTAAAAGACAACCAATACAAAATTAACTAGTATAAAATGATGATTTACAGAGAAATAAATCCAAAAGGCAAATAATTATGTGAATATTCAACTATACGACTAATGAGGGAACAACAAATTAAACAACATATATCAATCTGAGTCACACCTATCAAAGCAATCTCACCAAGTGTTGGTGAGGACATGAGGAAACAGGTAATTTTATGAGTGCTGAAGTGTAAAGTGAGGCAACAACTTGAGGGAACAATTGGCAAAATACCTAATAATGTTGTGAATGTGTGTAGACTAAGCCCAGAAAGTGTACTCCTAGATGTACATTCTAGAAAACTCTTCATACCTAAAGCTGTATCTATCTTGGAGAAACTGTCACACTTAAAAGAATGTACATGGAAATGGTTTTTCATAGCAATGTCAAGAAGATTTAAAATGAGGCAAAAAACCTATATTTCAGTATGATAAAAGTATTTTGAATGAAGGAAAACAGATGTTCCATTTTCTTTATGTATTGGGACGTTATGTATTATAGCAGTTAAGATGGGTAAGATGTATCTTTAAGTATCATCATGGGGAATAATCTCAAAAACACAATTTTAAATGAATAAAAGGAATTGTTAGTTGCTATAGTATTATATAATTTATGTAATATTTAGCAACATGCACATCAATAGACTATAATATTTATTCTTCCAAATGCAGTATAAGTACAGAAATGTGAGAGAATAATGGCATACATTTCGGAGTCATGTGTAGGTTTTTGTGTAGCATTGCAAAGCATCTTCAATCAGGTGATAGTGTGACCTGTGGCTAAACATCAAATCGTAGATAGATTCTACCTAGAAATCAAATCTAATCAACAAACAGCTATTTGTTTTTCCACCAGCTGATCATCAACCAGAGTTGTTAAGAAATACAACAGAAATTTATTGATAGAAGAAAGTAAAATTATGTGATACAGTATGTCACTGAAATACATGTAATTTATACGTTTCTGATAAAATTCATAAATTATAATGAGATTAATGTCTAGAGACAAAATAATATTAGAGAATACAATTTGAATTATGTATGAGCACACAGAGAGTATAATTTTATTACAAGTTGATTAATTATATAAAAACTGGAGATACTAATGAAATTTTTTAATTTTCTGGGATCCAGTGTGCATAGCTTAAAATATGATCAAAACAACTAATATTCCTTTAATAAATATTAGTAGTGCCCATTTTACTTAGTACTATTTTTGAAACAAAATGATTTTGTACAGTTGTGAAATAAAGATCTGGAAATTGGGGGATAACTGACATCCTCAAATTCCATGTTCAGGGTTTTGCACTTTTACCATGCATGAGTGAAAGCTTATACATTTCTTAGATGGCATTTAAGAGTTGTAAAATACAGAACCTTTATACCGGCTGCCATGTCTTTAATGCTTTCATTAGCTAGACATGTGGCTAATTCCCTCATAGTCTTAGCTTTTCAAGAAGGCTTACTCAACCTACTTTATTGTAATTTCAGCTACAGCTCTTTCCTACCACATTCTGATCGCTGATATCTTGCTCTGTTTATTTTTTCCCTCAAAGCACTTAGGATTTTCTAATATGATTTATAATTTGTTTATTATGTATTTTTTGCTTACTATTTATTATACTCTTCCATAAAGTATGTTTTGAAGTGGCTTTCACTATTTCATTCACTGCTGGGTGTACCTAGTACTAACCAATAAACATTTGCCATATTAATGAATAATAAAATACACTATAAATGTTACAATAAATTACAAGGATAAATTTAAATTATTATTTTAAAGAGTTCTTATCACTTTTTAATTTTCCATTAGAGAGGTAATTTAACAAGGAGAAATATTTGCTTAACATGGTCTGAGTTAGAAAGATTGCCTGATTTTTCTTAGAAAATTATTAGGTTAGAGATATTTTTCTGTCTCTAAAGATCACTTCCATGACACCTCTCAGTTACATAAATTTAAGATTTGCAAGCAGCCACTGAACTGGGAAAGAGATATGACAAAATATTTTCTGTGAATAAAAATGTTACCACTCTATGTCAAAAAGGAAACCTGAAGAGAAATTAAAAAAAAATTTTTTTAATTTAAAAAAAGTTCCATCAAGGTTTGGGGAATGCAGTAAAATCAGTATTTAGAGAAAAAAATATGGTATTCATGCATATAATAGAAAAGAAGGAAGATCCATAATCAATCATCTAAGCTGCTACCTTAGGAAAATAGAAAATAAGAACAAATTAAATCCAAAGTAAACACAAGAAAGGAAACAATAAAAATTAGAGTAGAAATAAATAAAATTGAAAACATGACATCAATAGGAAAAAAATTAGTAAAACCAAAACTGGTTCTTTGAAAAGATCAATAAGGTTGATATACCTTTAGCCAGGCTAACTATGAATAAAAGAGATAGGACACACATTAATGTCAGAAATAAAATAGGAAACATTATTGTAGGTCCCACAGACATTAAAAGAATAATCACATATCTATAATCCCAGCACTTTGGGAGGCCAAAGCTGGTGGATCACCTGAAGTCAGGAGTTCGAGACCAGCCTGACCAACATGGAGAAACCTTGTCTCTACTAAAAATATAAAATTAGCCAGATGCGGTGGCGCATGCCTGTAGTCCCAGCTACTTGGGAGGCTGAGGCAGGAGAATCGCTTGAACCCAGTAGGTGGAGGTTGTGGTGAGCCGAGATCATGCCATTGCACTCCAGCCTGGGCAACAAGAGTGAAACTCCATCTCAAAAAAAAAAAAAAAGATCGTCATTCAAAATATACAAATAGTCATTAAAATTCAACAATAAGAAAACAGCCTGATTAAGGAATAGGCCAAAAACTTTAACAGACATTTCACCCAAAAGATATACAGATGACAAATAAGCATCTTAAGAGATGTTCCACATCTCATGTTATCAGGGAAATGCAAATTAAAACAACAATGAAATATGATTACTATGACAATAAAAATGTTTACTATTTCTCTGCCTCAGGCTTCCAAATCTCTCATAATTTATTGAGTGACAGCATAAAAGAAACATCTTTTGTTAATTATAATAAGCCTCTTTTAGTTATACCTAAGTTTATTCTAATAAGTCTACTCTTGGATCATAGGAGCTGGTTGTCAGAAGAACCAACCGTAAGACAAGAAGAGGGTTGAAACCCTTGGGCCCATCCACCTTTGGAGAGGGGTAAGCAGTTGAATATGGAGTTAAACTAACAGTGGCCAAGAATTTAATCACTCATGCCTGTATAATGAAAGCTCCATTAAAGTCCCAAACAAATGGATTAAAATAGCTTCTGCATTGGTGACTGCATGGAAGTACTGGGAGGGAGGCACACCTGGAGACAGCAAGAGTGTTCCATGCCCCTTCATCATACCTTGTCCTATGTACCTCTTGATCTAACTGTATATATGTACCCTTTATGATACTCTTTATAGTCAACCAGTTAAGGCATGTGAAGTGTTTCCTTGGATTCTATGAGCTGTTACAGAAAATTATCAAATCAGAGGAGAGAGTTTTAGGGAAACCAACAGTAGTCAAGCCAGACAGAAATGTGAGTAACCCACGATCAATTGCTTACAACTGGAATCTGAAGTTGGAGGTGAGTCTGTGGGACTAAGCCCTTATCCTATAGTTAGTGCTAGAATTGAAATAACTGTAGGATACTGAGTTGGTGTTCACAGATAATTTGTAAATTGCAATGTGTGGAAAATCTACACATTTCATGTAAGAAGTGTTGTCAGTACAGAACACCATTACAACAAATGTTTTCAAGGATGTGAAACAACAGGAACCCTCATTCACTGCTGATGAGAATGCAAAATGATACAGCTAATTTGAAGGACAGTTTATGGTTCCCACAAAACTAAACGTTCTCATGCCATACTTTACAACAATTTTTTTTTGTATTACCTAAAGAAGTGAACAACTGATATCTACACAGAAACCCGTACAGAAATGTTTATAGCAGCTTATTTAAAATTTTTTTTTTATTGTACTTTAAGCTCTGGAGTACCTGTGCACATCGCACAGGGTTGTTGCATAGGTACACACATGCCATGGTGGTTTGCAGTCTCCATCTCCCTGTCGCCTAGATCAGGCATTTCTCCAATCGCTTTCCCTCCCCAGACTTCCTGCCCCCCACTGTCCCTCCCCTAGCCCTTCACCCCCAACCTACCCCAGTGTGTGATGCTCCCCTCCCTGTGTCCATGTTTTCTCATCGTTCAACACCCACCTATGAGTGAAAACATGTGGTGTTTGGTTTTCTGTTCTTGCATCAGTTTGCTGAGAATGATGGTTTCCAGATTCATCCATGTCCCTACAAAGGACACAAACACAAACTCATCATTTTCTATGACTGCATAGAATTCCATCGTGTATATGTGCCCCATTTTCCTTATCCAGTCTATCATTTTTGGGCATTTGAGTTGGTTCCAGGTCTTTGCTATTGTAAACAGTGCTGCAATGAACATACATGTGCATGTGTCTTTATAGTAGAATGATTTATAATCCTTTGGGTATATACCCAGTATTGGGATTGCTGGGTCAAATGAAATTTCTATTTCTAAATCCCTGAGGAATCACCACACTGTCTTCCACAATGGTTGAATTAATTTACACTCACACCAACAGTGTAAAGTGTTCCTTTTTCTCCACGTCGTCTCCAGCATGTTGTCTCCAGATTTTTAAATGATCATCATTTTAACTGATGAGTTACCATCAAGATGATGATACCTCAAAATGGTTTTGATTTGCATTTCTCTAATGACCAGTGATGATGAGCATTGTTTCATGTTTGTTGTCTGTATAAATGTCTTCTTTTGAAAAGTGTCTGTCCATATCCTTCGCCCACTTTTGATGGGATTGTGTATTTTTTTTTTCTTGTAAATCTGCTTTAGTTCTTTGTAGATTCTGGATATTAGCCCTTTGTCAGATGGGTAGATTGCAAAAAATTTTTCCCATTCTGTTGGTTGCCAGTTCACTCTAATGATTATTTCTTTTGCTGTATAGAAACTCTTGTTTAATTAGATCCCATTTGTCTATTTTGGCTTTTATTGCCATTGCTTTTTGTGTTTTAGTCATGAAGTCCTTGCCTATGCCTGTGTCCTGAATGGTTTGCCTAGGCTTTCTTCTAGGGTTTTTATGGTGTTAGGTCTTATGTTTAAGTCTTTAATCTACTTGGACTATTTTAGTGTAAGGTGTCAGGAAGGGGTCCAGTGTCTGCTTTCTGCACATTGCTAGCCAGTTTTCCCAATACCATTTATTGAACAGAGAATCCTTTTCCCATTGCCTGTTTTTGTGAGGTTTGTCAAAGATCAGATGGTTGTAGATGTGTGGCATTACTTCTGAGGCTTCTGTTCTGTTCCATTGATCTATATCTCTGTTTTGAAAGAAAGAGTCTCTTTCTTTTTTTTTCTCACCTGATTGACAATTTTGGGTGGTGCAGTAGGGGATTTGTTGGTGGACTGTCATCTATAGGATGATGGGTTGTCATATCGTAACTCACATTTTCTTAAATATTTTAATTCGTTTTATTTTCTTGTCTACTCATCAGAATTTTCTAATTGTAGACATTTAAGGAACAAACATCAAATGTATATGAAAAATGAAAACTCAAAAAACATACTAGACACACTTTCAACCAGTTATCCACCTACCTTATATTACTTACAGTGCAGAACACTCAATTATAAATGCAACTCTCCAATTCCACAGCACAGAAAATGAGACTATGTATATCATTACCAGCCCCAGTAGGGATAATAAGAGCATATGCACAGCTACAATATCCATTGAGATAATGAGATTATAAATACTACACTCCTACTGCTTCCAGGTATAATGAGAAGCTACAGTTTTATGGTCATATTTCTGCAATCATCCTTGAAACCAGGAGACAGTGAATTTAGAGATAACCTAATGAGGAAAAGAAACAGACAACCATTTATTATAGCCTTTCCAAAATCAGCTCATGAAGAAAGGCACAAATGGAAACAAAGTAACTGAATACATTCATTTGTTAATTAATATCTGCTGTTCTTAGAGAACCGTGAACAATGAATAATTTATTAAAGAGGCAATAATCTGAAATACTCTATTACAGGGTGTTAATGATCATAACAACAGGCCTCATAAAAGTAAGGGACATTCAAGAGCTTTCTTGAATTGCTCATTTAATATATTTCTATTCTCTTATACAAAAACTAGTCTCTGACACATTGTCAGTAAATCATGTTTTAGGCAATACTATTGATTTTCTGTAGCCAGAGGATATTTACATTCCTTAGGTATGTCTACTTTCCTGGAAGTATTTATTTGTGTTCCCAAAAGTTAGGTACAAAGAAAGAGCTCCAGGCTCAGTTTGAGAATAGGGGAGAGGATTAATTGCCATGTAATACAAATTGGAAAATTTTTAAAATTTACTTCTGCTCAGGTTTGATACTTGAAATTAAATTTCCCAAAGTAAAATATCCCTGCATGTGAGAGAAAGTGATTCTGGTTTTAGGAAGATAGGAATACAATTTTCAACCCTAACAACATGTACTAAATTGCAAATTTTGAACCTCTGATTATTTTGAGTTGTTGCTAGAATTTTTAAAGTAAAATCCATATTCCAAATGTTCCACTAAATTGTTTCTGCCTACTTTTGAATTTCATAATCCACCTCTCACCACCCTCTAAGATCCAGGCATACTGTTTGTTTACTATTTGTCCAACATGCCTATCTCTTTTTTGTACCTTTGCAGTGTTTCATAAGCTCACAGCCTGAGAATACTCGTTCACCTTCTTTAGGTAGCCAAGCAAGAGAACTTTTTGTTATTTTTAATAACTTTTAATAACTTTTATTTAAAAATAACTTTGTTATTTTTAATTATCTTATTTATAACAAGGATGATTTATAAATAATCATCTTATTTATAACTTTCTTCCTATCAAGGTAGTCCAGGTTACTATCTCATGACACATTGTCCATTTTGTTCTCAGAAATTATAAACATCTGTGTTTGGAACCAGCCCAACCCTGTGCATGGGTGCCCCATGTCCCAGCGGTGATGAGGGAGTGAGTAAAGGAAATAAAGGCAAGGACACGAGAGTAGAAGTTCACAGCATGGGTCCAGAGATCCAATGCATTCTCGCGGAGTGATCTGCATTGGCCCTGAGTGCTGGGCTCCACATGCTTTTATTTGGGGAGGCAAGGAGGGGTGATCAGGGGAGGACTTAAAACTTGAGAGAGGCTTTGAGACTAATGTGGGCAAGATATCCAAGGGGAGAGGTGTGGTCTGCAGTATTCAGTAGCAGATGTGATTCTTATGCAAACCTAGAACACTGAGTTCTACCACCTGTTGCTATCAAGGTGCATTTGCATCAGAAGCATAGTGGATAAGGCACCACCAGATCTGACCGCACCCAGGGTATAATGGGGCTTTTATCTTCCAAGCATTGAGAAAACAGAGCAATCAAGATTACTCCATATTCTGAGAACCTAGGCAGAGCCTGTGGCATTCCAGTAATCTCTGCCCTGCAAGGCTGTTCCTCCTTGCAAGCTTCCATCTGCAAAGACCCTCCCAGATCTTGTAAGCAGAGGTTGCCTCCTTTCTCAGAGATTTTACACAAGTCCTCTCAAGAGATCCTCATGCAGCCTCCATGTTGAGAAGGCATTCATGGGACCAAAGCAGTATTTCCTGCTCTGCAACCACCCTGCCATGTTCCATGGTTTTACAGTGCTCTCGGATGGTCTTTATCTTTTCCTCCTATTGCTGCTTGATTTCTATTTTACTGCACCAATATTTGATATAGGTTAGTTTAGGGTATAAACTTCTATGTAAAATAAGCAAAGCAAGCTTATAATTATTTAACTAGAAATAACATAGGTCTGCCCCTGGCCATCTTGACCCACACATCTGAAAATATGTTTTTTTTTTCTTATTTAATATCTATCTCACAGGAACATAAGAGACAGGAAGAAAGAAAACCTTTTAAAATTATGTATGGCAATAAAACAGGACTAAAAGATATCCCTGAGACATTATACATATAGATAGACATCTATATCTAGAAGTGGATAGATAGATTAGTTATGAGCACTGATCTCTGACATTTTTGTCTTGCCAAATTTCTATCTAGAGGGATATGGGGACTGGTTCCTCAAAAACTATAAAATCTCTTTATACATTTTTTTTTTGAAAAGAGTCAAACTCTGTAAAAATATGTGAAGAGGTTTATTCTGAGCCAAACATAAGTGACCAATTGATTGTGACACAGCCTCAGGAGATCCTGAGAGTATGTGCCCAAGGTGGATGAGCTGTTGCTTGGATTTATATGTTTTAGGGAGACGTAAGACATAAATCAATAAATGTACATTGGTTCAATTCAGAAAGGTGGGAAAACTGGGGCATGGGGTGGGGATGGTATTTCTAGGTCAAAGGAAGATTCAGAGATTTTCTGATTGGCAATTGCTAAAGAGAGTTATTATCTAAAGATCTGGAATCAGTAGAAGGGAGTGTCTGGGTTAAGATAAGGGGTTTTGAAGACCACGGTTCTTATTGTGTAGATGCAGCCTCCAAGGTGCATGCTTCAGAGAGTGTAGATTGTAAAGATTTTTTTTATCAGATTTAGAGTCTTAAGGTCTCTGTTTTGATGTTAATGCTGGTCAGCTGTGCCTGAATTCCAAAGGGGAGAGTATAATAAGGCACTCATTATAAGTGAGTCCAACTCCCACTTCCCATCATGGCCTGAACTAATTTTTTAGATTAACTTTGGAATGCCCTTTGTCCAAGGGGAAGGTCCATGCCTTGATTGTGGGTCTTAGAATTTTATTTTTGGTTTACACTTTGCAACCTGAGATTGGTAAAGCATCACATGACAAGTAGCTGAATTGGAGGGAAATCAAAATATTTTATCCTGAAATGTATCTGAGATGGCTGTTACAGGGCCAGCAGACTAAAATAGCCCTGTAAAGCCATTTTTTAGGGGAGAATTTACATCTGTAATCTCTATTAATCCATCCTTAACCTCCTTTTCTAGACCTTTCCTGCATCCAGACTAGATTAACTGAGAGTATGACACCTTCAAAGGTCTGAAAAGATATTTTTATCTATTTAATCTGAGGGCTGCTACCTATGAGGCTTTGTATGTATAACAAGGCCACCTTTGCTAGCCAAGTCTCTTTATTCCTCTCATAACTTTCTTGCTACTAAAACCAATTTTTGGCCATACTCTAAGTCAGAATTCTTTCTGTAACCTTAAGATGGTAAGCTTCTGAACTTCACTGGGAGATGGGGTCATTTTGAAGACTCTCATGTATACACTGTATACAAATTTGTATGCCTTTTCTCTTATTAATCTGCCTCACAGTGATTTTTCAGTGAACCTCCAGAGGCTAAGGGCCTTGGCTCCCAAAGCCCTCTTATTTTAACTGAAATATTTCTTTCTACTGACTTTAAGTCTTTAAATGATAGATTCACTCTCAACCAATTGTCAACTAAAGAATCCCTAAAACCCACCTATGACTTGTAAGCTCTCTTTTTCAAGATGCCCTGCCTTTTCAGGCCAAACCAATGTATGTCTTCCATGTATTAATTTATACTTTTATTTGCAATTCCTTTCTCCCTGAAAGGTATAAAACCAAACTGTACCCAACTGCCTGTGGCACACTTTCTGAGGACCTCTTGATATTGTATAACCCTGGGCTATAGTTACTCATATTGGTTCAGAATAAACCTTTTAAAATACATTTTGGCGAAATTTGTGATTTTTTAAATCATTAGATAGAATGAAAAAATGACTATGTATAGATGACCATAAGACTTTAAAACAGAAAGATTGAGGGTATGATTACTTTGCGTTGGGTATGTATTTCTGTATATATACACACTCATGCTCAATTATATATGTCTTAGCATTTGGTGTGTTCATTGTTATTGGGGTATCATTGCTTCTAGACTCATCAGAAAGAATTAGGAAATACATGTATGTATTCTAATTCATGAATACACAGACACCAATGTTTATTTCTGTGTTTATCTATATACATAATTTAACAAAAATCTAAGTTTTTATTGATACCTCCAATTTCAGTCTAACTCTAATGGATTCATATTGGCCTTTCACATGTCCTTATTTTTAATGTTCTCTGACAGTGAGGAGCCTGGCTTTCTTTTTCTATAATGTATTCACTATTTTGGCCAATCCTAGTATATGTACAAACTTTGCTCTCATAACTTTGTGCTCCCAGAGCAAGGGTTATGGATTAGCCTTCACATTGCTAAATCATAATGCTTGAAAATATAGTAGCTTTAATTAGAGAAACATTCATAATTCCAAAACCAAGTTAATGAAAGAAGAGATTTGGTTTCCTTCAAACCCAGAAAGTAGTGTTTAAAAGTCTTGGAGGAAGCCCATTACTTACACCTTTTCCATAGCTTGCTGCTAATTTCATGTTTAGCTTTCTTGATTCCTTGATAAATGTTTCTAATTTAAGTCGTCACTTCATCTTTCTGTCTAGCTTTGTGGTTAACACCTTGTTTTGCAATTTCATTGTATTTTGACATTTCTATAGCACTCAATTTCTTATCTTTGGTATCTCGTTCATTTCAAAGCAACTATTACTAAGAGTTATCCCTGCTCCTTACTTAACATTTAATCAATCAATCCCAAGCCAGATGAAGTAATTATCAGAAGCCTTTTTAATATTTAACTCTTTAATCTCCTTACTTCTGCCTTTCTTAGACTCATGCAAATAAATTATTAGTTAAAATTGCTCTTTCCCTTGATGGCACAACTGTCCCATTCCACCATCATTACTCAGGCTGACTTTAGAGACATTGTTAATTCTGCCTTTTACTTTGTTTTTAAATCCAATTAATGACTTCACATTTTAAATTTTAAGTTTTCTTTCTCACCTATGAACTCTTTCACATTTTTATGCCCAAGAGAGGCTTTTGTAGTAATAAAAACCAGCAGCACATCCTGCATAGGAAATTTCAATTAGTTGCCCCTGTGACCCTGATGTATTCTGCATACTGCTAAAAATAAACCTTGTTAAAATATCTGATGATATGTTTTCTAGGGCTAATTTAGTTACATTAGAATTAAGTACAATTCCTTAATCAAATATTCAAGTCTTATTAAGCTGTGATTTCAGCCAATATTTCTGGAGGTGATCCGTGCTCTTCTCTTTGACATGCAATACCCTCAGGTAGAAACAGAAAACCCGAAGTTCCCTGAACCTTCTTTGTTAATTTTCCTCATATTATTTCCTTTGCATTTCAGAGGAAAAATTATAGCCCTAAAATTATATATTAAAAAAATTTTTTAATTCTGAGTTTTAGTAATATTAAAAAAACCACAAAAAAGCAAATTAATCTCAAAGAAAGTAAAAGAAATTATAAAGATGTAAAAAGAAATCAGTGAAATAGAAAACTAATGTATAATAGAAAAGGTCAACAAAGCTAAAAATTGATTTATTAAAATGTTTCATAAAATTGACAGCACTCTGATAAAACTAATAAAACTAGAAGTTATATAATTTATGTATCTAATAATGTATGTGTATCATATAAACAGTCTCAGTAGACAAAAAGGCAATGACTCAATTGAGTCTACAAATATTAAAGATAATAAATGGGTTATAAACTATAATAAAGGAAATAAAATATAATCTTATTAATATCTGTATACACTCAGAGTAACACAAATTGACATAAAAATTTTGAGTACGTTTGTAGCTACTGAGGATGTTGAAACTCCCAAAAATTATTTCCTCAAAACGAGTAAAGCTCATATGATTTTACTAGTGAATTTTGTTAAACAGTTATAGGCAAAGCAAAAAACTCTCTTAACACCAATTCTTCTTAAGAATAGAAAATGCAGGAGAGATCTAAGATGGCCGATTAGCAACAGCTCAGGAATGTAGCTCCCAGTGAAAGCACAGAGAACGAGTGGACGCCGCACTTTCCGACGAATTTTTGTTGCCCACAGACCAGGAGATTCCCGGCAGAGGAGCCACACGGGTTGCCAGCGCGACTCTTTTGGCCGGTGCGGCTGTTTTGCCGGCGCCCCAGTGAGGCGCTTCCCGGTGCGGAGTATACAGGACGGATGGGCTCGGCTGATCCCATCCCCACAAGGAAAACAGCAATTGGAAGCGCTGAGGACTGAGAGTCTCACAGCAAGCACAGCGAACCCAGGAAGGTCCAGTTCTGTGGGGAACGGGCGTCCACCAAAGGAAAACTAAGAAACAGAAAAAACTTCATCACCGGGCGGAGAGAGATCCAAGATGGCCACGTAGCAGCGGCTCAGGATTGTAGCTCCCAGTGAAAGCACAGAGAACGAGTGGATGCTGCAATTGCAGACGAATTTTTGATGCCCACAGACTGGAGATTCCCGGCGAAGGAGCCACCCGGGTCGCCAGTGCGACTCTTTTGGCCGGCACGGCGCTTCTCAGTGCAGAGTGTACGGGACTGGGTGCCCAAAGGCTCCGCTGGTCCCATCCCCACAAGGAGAACAGCAATTGGAAGTGCTGAGGACTGAGAAGCACAGCTGAACCCGGGAAGGCCCAGCTCTGTGGGGAAGGGGTGCCCCCCGAAGGAAAACTAAGAAACAGAAAAAACTTCATCACCAACAAGCCAGACGTCCACTCAGAGACCCAATCTGAAAGTCGGCAGTTACAAAGACGACAGGTGGATAAATCCACAAAAATGGGAAGAAACCAGTGCAAAAAGGCTGAGAACACCCGAAATCAGAATGCCTCTCCTCCTACAGGGGATCGCAGCTCCTCATCAGCAAGAGAACAAGGCTTGACGGAGGATGAGTGTGATGAACTCACAG
>PVKP010011930.1:44653-60034 GCA_004027715.1 Plecturocebus donacophilus | reverse complement strand
GTACAGTGGCACAATCTCAGCTCACTGCAACCTCCACCTCCTGGGTTCAAGTGATTCTCCTGCCTCAGCCTCTTGAGTAGCTAGGATTACAGGTGCAAGCCACCATGCTCGACTACTTTTGTATTTTTAATAGAGACAGGGTTTTACTGTGTTTTTCAGACTTGATTCAAACTCCTGACCTCGTGATCTGCCTACCTCAGCCTCCCAAAGTTCTGAGATTACAGACATGAGACACCACACCCAGCCTGCCATGTTCTCTTTACCAGAAGCTAGTTTGATCACTGGAGCAGGAGGAAGTTAAACAAAGGCATGAACACAAAAAGGCACAAACTCATTGGGGGTCACTCTAGTTTCTGCCTGCAATGCAAACCAACAGGTGCTTATAAACTGGCTGCAATTTAAGCAACTTGTTCTGTGTTAAAATTCTTAATATTTTTAGACACAATGTAATAATTTGGGTTACGTACTTGAAAATACTACTTCACACCTCACTCACATTCACATAGGCACACATGCCACATGCACACACACAAAACTAAGTGAAACAAAGTAAAATTCAACATGTGTATCTATTAAGTATGAAAACAAGCAGTTGTTTCTTGTTCAATTTTTCTGACTACTAATACATTTAGGTATCTTGATAAATGCTTATTAGTGATAATAACTTCTTTTTAGTCCTTTTAAATTAAATCTTCTATGTGTGTGTGTACTTTGCTATTTTTATCTATTCTTTAATTAGATTTATGTTGGTGATGTTGTTTCACAAACAGTTCCTTGAATTTTGAAGATTTTATTTTCATTTTATTAAGAACTTTTTTGCTTTCCGCTGAGTTAAATTTATTAGTTTTTGATTGATTATTGTATTTCTTGTCTTTTAAAAAAATCTCTCCTATCCTTAGTGTGAAATAATATTATCCTTCTTCTTAATGTTTTAAAATTTTGTTTTGACACTCTTCATTTTTGAAGGACTTCTGGGACCACCTCTGGGCTTTTTATTTATTCTATTGTTCCCTTTTGCTATACCAGCACCATGTCATTTTACTACTAAGTCTTTGTAATGAGTTTTTATATCTACTAGGATGATTTGTTACTATTTTTTTCTCTTTCAACATGTCTTGGCCACACTTGACAATTTAAATTTTTCATACATATTTTAATATAACTTTTCAAGAGTCACAACAAGAACAACATAAACCCTGATGGTATTTTGATTGGAGCTGTCTTAGCTCTATAGATAAATTTTAGTAAAATTTTTATCTTTGTAACATTAAGTCCTCCTACCTGTGGGCATGAGATATATTTCTCCATTAATTTAGATTTTTTAAAATTATCTTTTGGTAAAGTTTTAGAATATGCTATGCACAGAACTTACACATCGTTTGCTAGATATATTCCTATGCATATTTTATATCTTTTGCAGTTTTAGATAATACACTTTTCATTCTGTTTTTGAGTCATCATTTTTGGCCTGTAAATTGAATTTCACTGCCATAGTTTGAACTTATATCCAGCCCTCTCGAGCTTTTTTATGTTCATTGAAACTAATTTTCATAGATACTCTTTCAAATGAGAGAATTTTTTTATAATATCAATCATTCATAGATTTCAAATTGACTAGATATTTCATTTCATCAAGTCTAATTTGAGACAGCATTAAAAAATTAAGTAACAAAAAGTAAGATCATAAAAATATCAAGTGTTGAGGAATGTAGATTGTCTGAAATTTTTATACTTTGATGTGAAGATTTTAAATTGGTACAGCTTCTTTGGGAACATTTCACTGTTAAAAATTTATACTCACATATCCAGGAATTTTATACATGGATGTCTTCCCAGGACAAATTTAATACATATGTGAGCTTGAAAGCATGTATAAGAAGTCCCATAAAAGCACTGTTTATAAGATCAAAATCCCCACAGTTCCATCAGCAGTATATAGAAAAATAACTTATGTATAGCAGGAAAATTAATGAAACAATGTAAATGCAGCAACATAAATATATCCCAGCAACATAATATTTTTTGTGTCCATATATACATACACACACAATACACATTTCACAAAAAAAAGTATGATATGATAGTATTTTTAAAATTCTGCAATTATAATTTTACAAACAACAACACTTGAAATGGAACAGGAGAAAGAGAAACAATGACACAAAATTTACAATGACTGTTACTTCTAGGGGTGAGTTTATCAGGTAAGTAAGGGAGAATTAGAATCTGTGGAGTCAACTACTAATATGAGTCTTGCTTATAATTTGGGTAGTTAATGAATATTCATTGTATTATTAAGCAAAACCAAAACACTATAAAAATACAACAAAGTAGGTATGTACATGGCATTAGGCATATGGAATTATATATCACAAATCAAGGAGAACAAAGCCTTAAAAATGAGAAATTAACATAATTTGACAATTTTTTGTTTTTATATTTTTATTAATTATATAAAATATAATTAATAATTATTTTTTCTACACACTATTTTCTGTTGTTGAATTTCTTTGAATAATTACATTCAAAGGTACAGGTGTGGGTACATATATTTACACATTTATATTACTTAGAGAGAATATAGTATAGGAAGAGGACTAAAGCATGATTCCTAATTATATTTATTTTAGAATTGACCACTCCTTCTTTGAATTTTGACTTCACCATTTTCCAGTTATGAAATCCAAATCTTGTTTCTTTTCCTGAAAAGTATAAATACTATTTATCCAATTGATATGTTTTCAGATTAAAGAGCCAGTACCTTATTTGGTAGGTTGAGGAAGCAGCCAGCAAGGAAAAAAGTAACACAATAGAAGGCAAGATGGTCAATAAAAGGCACAGCAGAGTGAAAGTTTGTGTTTTCCCCAAATTCATATGTTGAAATCCTATCCTTCAGTGAGCTAGTATTAGGAGGTGCTGACATTTGGGAGGTGATCAGGTCATAAGAGCAGAGCCTTTGTGATCTAGAACACTGCTGTTGAAAAGGGTACCAGGCACCTCTCCTCCCATCTTTCTGCCATGTGAGGATACAAGAAGACAGCAGTCTGCAACTGGAGGAGGGCCCTTGCCAGAATCTGACCATGCTGCCACCCAGTTCTCTTTCTGCCAGCCTCCACAACTGTGAGAGGTACATTTCTGTTGTTTATAAGCCATTCAGTCTATTGCTCTTTGTGACTAAGACAGGGTCTGCTGTGAAGCCAACTACCAGAGAGCATTACTGAAACTTCATCTTGTGAGAAAAGAGTAAGAAACAGTACAGAACATACACACCAGAATCATCCCACCAGTGAAGTGGAAAAAAGAAGCTGTGAGGACAGGCATGGGGGCTTACGCCTGTAATCCCAGCACTTTTGGAGGCCAAGGTGGGCAGATGACCTGAGGTCAGGAGTTCAAGGCCAGCCTGACTAATATGATGAAACCCTGACTCTACTAAAAATAAAAAAATTAGCCAGGTGTGCTGGAGCATGCCTATAATCCCAGCTACTGGGGAGGCTGAGGCAGGAGAATGGCTTGAACCCGGAGGTGGTGGCTGCAGTGAGCTGAGATCCAGCATGGGCTGGAGCAAGACTTGTCTAAAAAAAAAAAAAGAAGCTATGGTATTTTAAAGACCAAAATAGTCAGTAGAAGGCTTCTTCCTCTGAGGACTGGAGAGTTTCTTTACCCCAGACCTTCCCTGAGCAGAAGTTATTTCTGTGGTCCCAGAAAAAGCCTTCAGACTAACATTGTATGCCGGCAGTTGAAAGTCAGCTGAAAAGCATTGAAATGATATGGTTTGGGCAACACAAGGAAGGCACCCACTAAGTGAATTACTCTTGGCACTCTGCCTTGAGAACAGAACCTTAAAATTTCTTCAAAAACGGGATTTTTGCATTTGAAATTATTCCAAGCAAACACCCAGACATGGCTCCAAAGGGCAAGGATTCAAACGAATGATAAATTCCGAGACGTTAAAGCTCTACAAAGACTTCTTTCATAATCTTTCATTTATACAAGGTGAGTCGCAAAACACAGACGGTGTCAAGATACATCAGTATCAGACTTAGTGGTATTGATTAGATAGTCTTACCTTTGGATTTAGGACATTTACACAGTAATTTTAGAAATTATTTATCATTGAAATTTTTACCCAAAATACAAAAATTTACTCCTAAGAATGGTCTAGTTTTCTTACACTGCATAAAAATGAGAGAGAGAGAGAGAGAATTTATGCCTTAAAAATTCTCAGCATTCTTGCCTGTCTTATGATACCGTTGTTTTAAC
Source organism: Plecturocebus donacophilus (assembly GCA_004027715.1). Classification (NCBI taxonomy): domain Eukaryota; kingdom Metazoa; phylum Chordata; class Mammalia; order Primates; family Pitheciidae; genus Plecturocebus; species Plecturocebus donacophilus. Next base: position 55,774 of record PVKP010011930.1, on the reverse strand, counting down.
CAAACCTCCATATTTCAGTTATTTATGCTTTTGTGAATGTTTTGTCCATGTTGAGAATGACTTTTCTGATGCTTAATTTAATGTACCTTCTTCAACATTCTTACCTGCAACAGGATTTGATACTATGTCTTAGGTACTGGCTTTACTAATTTATAAAATGACTGATAAATATAACAAAACATAAATAAAAATAAAATTTAAAGCAAAATTATAAATCAGCTTGATACCATGAACATGAGATTAATCAACAAACTTTTCTTTGGTGTTCAGCCAAATGTCAAAATGAAATATTCTAGATCATATATTTTTGAAAAAAATTACTTGAGTTATTGTACTTTTGTTTTACGATTTGTTGATTTTTTAATGATTTTATGTATTCATGTATGTGTTTTAAAAAACACTCTCTCATGTGTTCTATTTTGACTTTATCTCTAATTACACAGACTGATTGAAAAGAGAGAGTGGAGAATAAGGTAAAAGATAAATTAACATTGTCTCTTTCATGTAACTTGGTATATAAATAATGATAAGCCATATAAATATATTTTAGAAGTTCTTGGTAATTTCTGTAAAAATAAGTGAGTATGTGAAGGTGTGACCTATCATTTTCCACTTTAATTAATAGTGGACCAATAAGTTGAGCTTTGTTGTATATACCATGACATATATCTATGAAGAAGAACAGGCTCGTTTTAGCACTATTCTCTTTGGTGCCAGGAGAAATCTCACTGCGACAATAAAAACAGATTTATAAATTACAATATTATTAATGGAGTTGAATTTCCTGTCATAACTTATATTTTAAAATATTTAGGCAGCTGTTAACAGATAAGGTATATTTCAAATTGCTACATGGTTGTAAATTAAGAAAACATATTGATAACAGTACTTAGTTAATTTTTGTAAAGAAAAAATCCAAGTCAACAGAGCTTGCTTGAATTAAAGGGTTGATTTATTTTGGTTTCATTCAAACAATATAAACTGAGGGTTTTCATGTGCCCACCACGCTGCTCAATACTCTGAATGAAGCACTACCGTTTGAATCTCTGTCCCTTTCCTCCAGGAAGCTACAATTCATTTGGCGACAATGAAACATCAATAAATAAAACAATTTGAGTTGACCATGGAGCTGCTTTTAATCAGCCTAACATAGTTGCTGGAAGCATCTACTGAATTAGTTTTGTTCAGCTACAAGTTCAATTCCAAACTTAACATCATTGCCCTTGCTGATGTGGCTCTGAGCCAGGGTAGGCAGGAGGCTAACAAAATTTGTCCAATTTACTCTAAGCAATTTGATTTAACTGGCAGTTGTTACCTTTGTGTCCCATCTCCAAAGAGGCAGATTTAGAGCCTTGCAATATCCAGGCAGGCTGCACGCCAGGGTGTCAGGACCTCATTGTAACTGCCTGCCCCAGCTCTTGCTACTGTAATCTCTATCAACAGCAAACAGATTAACATTTCACAGTCAAAACACAGTGTAGTGAGTAAAAGTCCAAGTAGTGTGTGTGTGTGTGTGTGTAATAGAAGCTTTTCACTTGTTTGGACAATAAAGTAAAATATCCTCCTTGTGTATCAAACCCAGCAGGAGGCAACAGATTTCTCACTGTATTTACGAGGGTGTATACAACTTATAAATCAAAATGATTTGTAATATTAAGTAGGTGGTATGCATGCTTGAATGCAAAATCCAAATCTCAAATCACCAATTGTGATGGCTCTAAGTGGATTATGTTTATTCAGAAGGCATCTGGCTACCTTCTGCAAGCGTAAAAATGTACTTGAGAATGTTCAAATGCAATGGTGCATGGTTATTCTTTTGCCTAGATGTGTAGTGCTTTTTACATTTGTATGTGTTTGCAATAAGACTGGAAATATTTTGTTGGAGTGTAGAAGTGTGTATCTTTTTTAAAGAGTGTATCTGTTCCACATGCGTAACTCACGGATAAAATGATGATAAGTCAATGCACACTCTGTGGAACCATTCTTCTTTTCCAAAATTAGAATTGGCTTTCTTACTTCACCTGACTGTCATAAGAATTTAGGTCATAAAGATCTATGGACCAGGAACATGGTTATTCAATACAAAATCATTGAGTAAATCACCTAGTAAAGATTTTTGTAACTATATTCTGAACAGCTTTTATATTATGAACTGTAACATCCTCTTATTTTCTAATTCCCTATCTCTTTCTTGACTTTCCTGAATTTTTCTAGCAATATCCAGAATTTATATAACTGCTAATTTCCCAATAAAATTTACTACTGAATAAATATGTAAGTACACATGATTTACTATTATGACTATAAAATAATTATATGCAATATAAAATCATTTCAGAAATTGTCCTTTGCTAAGAATTATGGTCTAAATTTGGTAATCATTCCCCTTGTTATCTTTAACTCATGTATATTCAGTCACAATCTTTCAAGAATCTTCACAATGAGTGACAGTGTATTAGTCTCCTAGGGTTGCTAAAACATTTAACAAATTTAGTGGCCTAAAGCAACATACATTTATTCTCTGACAGTTCTGGAAAAGTCCAGAAGCCTGAAATGAAGGTGTTGGCCGGGACAGCCTTCCTCCAAGAGCTCCAGGAGGGAATCCTTCTTGCCCTCTTTCAGCTGTTCCAGGTTCCACGTGTTCTTGACTTTCAATCTCGAAAGTCTAATCTCTGCTTTTATCCTCAACTGGCCTACTCTCCTATGAGTTTGAGTCTCAGCTCTCCCTCTGTCTTTCTCCTATAAGGATATCTTTCACAGGATTTAGGGTAGGCTGACCTCATATCCACGACGATCTATCTAATCTTGAGTAACTTAATTAAACCCGTTAAGAAGTCTGTTTTTATAAATAAAGCACCATTCACAGGTCCCTGGAGGACATAACATTTGAGGAACCACAATTCAACCCACTGTGAGTAGTAAAGAATTTATGAGGATAAATCTATTTTATTGTAGAAAGAAATTTTACTAGCAAAATGAGTTATGTCAATAATTTAAGAAATGTTTATAGATCAACCAGACTATGAGGAGAAATGAGTAAATGAAACACGATGGTGAGATGGTGAGGGCTATAGAATGCTTATGTTCTTGAAACTATGAGTGAAGTCATGATTAAAGTTTGAGCAGATATAGAGATGCCGATCATCATTGTGAAAAGAACCATTCTTGATTATCTAAATTACAGGAACCCTCCCCACCTCCAGAACATGATAATACAATGAAAAAAAAATAGATATAAATTCTTATTAATTTTTTCCCTTTTGTACCCACTAACCATGTCCCCTCTCCTACAGTTCCCCACTACCTTTTCCAGCACAACAGGGTGACGATAGTCAATAATAACTGAACTGTACAATTTAAAATAATTTTAAGAATGTATTTGGATTGTGTGCAATGCAATGGATAAATGCTTGAAGGGATAGATACACCATTCTTCATGATGTACTTATTTCATGCTGCAATTCTGTATCAAAACATCTCATACACTCCATAAATATAAACACCTACTATGTGCCCACAATTTTTAAAAATTATCATTAAAAAATATATCTAATCAATTGTAGTTAGAGGAATAGCAATATGATTCAGCTGTCTTAAACATGGAAGAAAAATGAGAAATGACTTTTTAGAAAATATGCACAGCAAAACATGAGATTGCATGAGGAAGATTTTGAATAACAAATTTGTGATGAAATTGCAAAACTGATACATATATTCAGAAATAGGCTGAGTGCGGTGGCTCACACCTGGAATCTCAGCACTTTGGGAGGCTGAGGAGGGTAGAGGAGTTTGATACCAGCCTAGCCAACATGGTGAAACCCTGTCTCTACTAAAAACACACAAAAAAAATTAGCTTAGCAGGGTGGTGGTCACCTGTAATACCAGCTACTCCAGAGGCTAAGGCAGAAGAATAGCTTGAACCCTGGAGGCGGAGATGCAGTGAGCTGAGATCACATCACTGCACTCCACACTGGCCTGGGTAACAGAGAGAGACTATATCTCAAAAAATATGAATTATTTGTGGACATATATTGTCTTGCCTGTCTTGTCTGATAATGAGGATAAGAAAAATTACTAAGTAAGAGGATTAGTAACACATGATGAGAATACTGAATTTGAAAATGTGGTTACCAATCTCAACCACCTTATCACCTCAGGAAGAATTGTGTGTAGAAAAGTAAGAACACTAGCACATCATTCTGTGTTTTTCTCTACATCTGGATTCCATTTGAGGTAAGGCTAATTTTGGTGAGGGACTCCCTGTTTTTAGATGGAGATGGAATAATTCATCACACTGGGATATTTAACTATAAGTTTGTTTGAGAATTTATGACCCTGGCCCCTCCTTCATTCTGATTGATGCAGGTGTAAAATTTTTTCAATGTACTTCTAATTTCTGGTTCCACGTGAGTGCCTGAATATCTTTCTCAGAGGAAGAATTATGAGAAAGAACCAAGTGAACCTGTTCTGAAATACTGGACTGGGTAAGATAAATTCAAGACATTCACAAAAGAAATGGAGATACAACAGTGGTGTTTCTTATAGCTCATCATGTGAAATATGTTGAGAATTAAGTGGCCTAAATCTTTGCACACTGACCTGCTCAGCAATTATACACTGAGTGACTATGTCCCTGGCCTATAGAAACCATGAAGTAAATTTTCTTGATAAAGTGAGAAAAACGATCTTAGTTTTACTAAAGCTTTAACCATGGATCAGGTCATACTAATAAAAAACAATCAGAATCAGTGATTCTCTCTGTACATTAAGAAAGAAAAAAAGAAAGAGAAAAAAACATTAATGAACTTTTATATATTGCTTATTGCTACAAGAACATGATATAATATAACTTCTGTTTTAAAAGACTTAAATAATTTAAGGTATGCAAATAGAAAACACTGAAAATTCATCAGAAGAAAGTAGAATATAATCATGACTTTGAAGTTCTCAGCAGATTAAATAATAAATATTCTTTAATTTGGAAATTTGGGTTAAACATATTTTTCTTTATGGGCCCGTAGTGAAAAGAAAAATGTGTAAGCCCATTAATCAACTTATTTGATGTAGAAAAATGGCTCATTAGTTATTTTCCTTGCTGAAAAATCTCATCTTTTTTAATGAGGACAAGCTATGATCCCAGTATTATTTTGTTATTAAAATAAATGCACTAATTTATTTCTGTATATATTGTAATTCAAGATATTAATTACAGAAACAAGATCAGAATCCACTGTGTTAAAGACATCACATTCAGAACAAGTTGAAATATAGATTAGAATTTGGATACTTCATTTCCTATAGGAATGTTCTGGTATTTTTGCTGCTCATGACATAGAATAATGTATTATTGGCAAATGAGCAGCATACATAGCAAGGTATTTCAAAAACAATGACAGCCTAAGGAAACAGTGAAACACGTTGTTAGGCTAATGCGCACATAGACATGTTTGGAAGAAAGTTTCTTATGTATCTCACAAACAAAGTGTGTTTATTTATGTAATTGAAAGTAATAGTGCTAAAAAACATACTAAATGCAATATATTATGGTTGATTTACAAATATTTATCCTAAAATTCTTAAGCACTTTGCTGCCAGATGCTGTTCTAAATGCTTTCCAGTGTTCACATATTGCTGAAAACCATCCTATGAAATAAAATTAGTACTCTACTTCATACATGAAGAAACACAAAAACAGAAATTAATTTGCCCGAAGTTGCACATCTAGCTCCTGGAAGAACAAAAAGGATGACAAAGGAGAGTAAAAGGGAAAACGCATTTGTAAAAGTGTTGTAGAGTAGTAGGAAAACTAGAATTCTATTTTTTAACCCTTTTAGATACTCATGAAAAATCAGATTCACTTAACAAGTGAATATGTTTCTCAGTATCTTCTAGAGATCTGTGCTTTAACACATCCTTCATTTTTTAAATGAGTACAGCCCACCTACTATTTATAAATTGACATAAATAATAAGGAATATAAACATTTCCTATTATGGTATCTTCTTATTTTATGTGTACCAGGCATCTTTTACGATCTGAAAAACTAATTTTTCTTGTCAGCTATCTGTTAACATATATGCTGTTTGAAATCACACCAAATAATAATATGAAAAATCTCTCAGGGATATTTATTACAAGACAGTATTTTTAATGGTCTCAGGGTGCTTTATATTACAGCTGTTGTTGTTGTTTTTTTTTTTTTAACCTGGGAACACTCCTGTAAACAAAGTAGATCTTTTTGTATCCATTTGAAAATGATGAATCACAAACTTGAGGGTAATAGCTCCCTCAAATCATGAGAAAGAAAAACAAAACAAGCAATAAAAAAGACTCAAATATAAGATTCTCCATACCATATTTAATCCAGAGTCTGTTATGTTTGATTATTCCGAGGAAAAAGTCTCTGCCTTTTGCCTCATCTCCTTTCATGCTATCTGATGCAATAATTGCTTTCAGTTAACTGCATAAACATTTGGATAAATTTGTATTACAAATGGAGCACTATAAGGGGTACTCTATAATTTAGCATTTTATAAGAAACATTTATAAATGTTGGACTAGATAATTTCCTCAGGGTGAAAATTAAATAAAAAGCTCAACGATGTTTTAGCTACATGGAAAAATAAAAATATTCCTACATTTCTCAAATTATGTTAGTCCTAGAAAGGGAATCCTTAATTTCTGACTTATTAAACACATGTAAATTTATACACTTGGCAGACACAGTACCACAAAATGCACCCACAGCCTTTATCCACACACATACACATATCCATACTTATGATCCCTCTAGATGCTGTAATATTACACAGAATAACGCACAGAATTCTATACACGTTAAATCAGAGTAGATATATTATTGTTCTAGGACTCTAGGTCTTTAAATTTTCTAATATGCTTGTGCTTAAATAATTCACCAAACAGCTTAAAACCCAAGATTATATCTGGGATTCAATAGATGCGAATCTCTCCCCTTCCATTTGTAATAAAGAACAGATTAAAGATTTCACTAATGAAAACGATTGAGATTAAGCCAGAAAAGCTAGGACAGACCTTTCTAATAAATAAACCAGCTTTAAACACTGTTAATCTGATGAGGCTAGGGAGAGTTTAATTAAAATTCTGTCTCCCATTTAACTCGTATTCCATAGTAAAATATCTACCAAAACAGCTCAGCTTTATCTTTTAACATGATTATTATTTATTTACTTGTTTTTGGGTGCTGAGTGGACAAAATATTTAAGTTTCAATAGACAAAATGTTTTGTTGACTTTATTCTTTTTAAGTAGGTGGTAAGAATCACAGCTGTAGGCTAGGCCTTTTTTTTTTTTTTATTTTATTTTTCTTTTGCCAGAAATGTCCATTGTATTGGCCAAGGGGAAAATTTTATGGAAAAAAATGTTTGAACTTAGTGTTGCTGCTGTTGTAAGGACCTAATATATTTGATTTGGTAAATTTGGCATTTTGGCTACAGATTATACATTAAATACTTATGAGGTAGGAACTGGGACTTGGCTCTGGAGGACACCAGATCCAACTGAGGACTAGCTAAAAAGGGATAGGAAGGAAGCAGCTCTCCGTAAGACACCCCCTCCAGTGTGTCATGACAGTTCACCATTGCCATGCCAACACTGGGTTAAGGGTTGTTACCATCTCTTTCCATGGCAATGAGCTGATTACTCCAAAGTTATTACCCCTTACCTAGGAGTTTCTGTGTAAATCACCCCTTTATCTACATATAATTAAAAGTGGGTATAAATATGACTCTAAAACTGCCCTGAGCTGCTACTCTCAGCATGCTACCAATGGGGTAGCCTTGCTCTTCAGGTGCAGTCACAGAACTATAACACCGCAGGAGCTGTAATACTGCCACTTTAATAAAGCTGGTGTTTTCTGCCCTATGACCAGCTCACCTTTGTCTTCTTTCCTCGGCAAGCATGAAAATTCTTGAACAAGCAAAACCAATCAACAATGAGAAATCCAACAGAAGTTTTTTTTCTAGAACTTGTATCATCTTTAATTTGTATGCTGGCTCTCTCTTTCCTTTCTCAGTCAGCCCTCTTGGCATAGAAATGTAAACCATTTCTCTATTTCTCTCTCTTTTTTTCTTTTTTTAAAATTATTTTATCTTTAATCCACTGCAATCTGGCCTCTTCCCTTAGTACACTGATGAACTGTTGCTGTTATGAGTCACCAATGTCCTCCTGATTGACAAATAAGTAGACATATTTAATTACATCATTTTGCTTCAAGTGATATGGTGGACTCTTCATGATGTATGATTTGTGACTGCCATGGCAAAAAGAACTATCTTGGTGATTTTCTTCAACCCTGGCGCTTAATTCTCAGTGAACTTCCCAGGTTCCCTACTCTATTGTCCATTCTTTACACTGTTGATGTTCTTTTGGATTTTATAATTTATACAGTTTTACTGGACAGACTTATTCATTGCTTTGAGTTTGACCACACATATAACAGTCTGCACAATATAGTCATTTGAATAACTGGAGATACCTCAAATTCCAATGAACATTTATTGATGTTAACTAGTGGTGTTGATGCTAAAAACCCAATTGCCATTTATTTATCCACGATGCATGCCAGGTTATATATATTCCCTTTTCATCTTCACAATTTTTCACTTAGTGGATTATGATGAGGTTTAAATGTAAAATTTCTGGTAAGAAATGAAAATTGGTAGTAAATGAAAATTGGAATAGTAAAGATCTTAGCATATTAGCTCAAGAAATGAATGCTTAATAATATATAAAGTATACTACATTTAAAATATATTTTTAAAATATAAAATATAAATTATAAAATAAAATGATTTTTCTTAACTACTATTTAATTGAAGTTCTGGTTTTCTCTTTGATTTCAGGGGAAAAAAATCACTATCTTACTTTAAGCTTTGCTTATGTAGAAGCTAAGGGAAAGCTTCCCTTCTGCCCTCTGAAGGTTCATTGAGAATGAACTGACAATAGACAGATTAATAGGAGGAAAGACATACAGATATATTTATTGCCCCTGGCATGAGGGGAACACAGGACAATGATTACCCAATAAGTCAGTGGGGTACAGAGGCTTATATACCCTTCTTCTTAGGGGAGGGGAGATGAGGTAAAGGAATAAATGATTTTTATAGGAGAATGAACTGACTTGATGTTTAGTCATTGGTTAGTAAACACTTCTCTTTGAAAATTTAATGAGACATGAGAGCAGAAAAGAGTTTGAAATAAAGTTAATCCAGGCTCTAAGTGATATGAATTTTAATCTTTTCCAGTTAATACAATTTTTGTAAAAAAAAAAAAAAAAAGAAAGCAAATTGTATTTGTGTTTGAGAGTCTCCCATTTCTGTGTTGAGAAGGCAACTTCACAAAACAGCCTCATTCTGTGCTTTCTGGGCTAGACAGAGGATGAGGGCAGAGGATGTAGGTGGAAGGTCAGGGTGACCTTGAAGCTGTCTCTTTAGTTTAGCATGTCAAAGTATAATATTTTGTGTTATCTTTTTTGGAGACCCAACATTTGGTTGTTTGTTTTTGTGATTAGTATTCTTCTTAAAATAGGACCAAAGTGTTACTACAGTGAGAAATAAATTGAAAACGTTGGTGCAATAGGTATGTATGTATGTATCAAAGTATGTCCTTGTTTCAGTGAAAGCTTGACTGGGAGGTTCTTTCCTCTATTACCAAAGTGTAGTGTCAACTAATTATCTTTTGATTAAATCATTAAAAGTAATTAATCTAATGGGTTTTGTCTAAACAATTTTTCAAAAACTGAAAGATGTGTTAGAATGTTGTGATGGTTAATACTGAGTATCAACTTTATTGGATTGAAGGATACAAAGTATTGATCCTGGGTCTGTCTATGATGGTGTTGCCAAAGGAGATTAACATTTGAGTTAGTGCGCTGGGAAAGGCAGGCCCACCCTTATTCTGAGTTGGCACAATCTAATCAGCTGCCAGAGCAGCTAAAATATAAGCAGGCAGAAAAATGTGGAAAGAGAATGGCCTAGCCATCCAGTCTACATCTTTCTCCCATGCTGGATGCTTCCTGCCCTTGAACATCGACTCCAGTTCTTAAGTTTTGGAACTCGGACTGGCTCTCCTTGCTCCTCAGCCTGCAGACAGCCTATTGTGGAACCCTGTGATTCTGTGAGTTAATACTTAATACATTCCCCTTTGTATATATACATCTATTCCATTAGTACTGTCCCTGTAGAGAACCCTGACTAATACAAATGTCTTTCATAGCTAGTTTGTTTAGATCATTAATCTAAATATTTCAAAGAGTGACGAACATATATCTTTTAAAATATTTTATTGGGATTAAATTCATATAACCTAAAATTAACCCTTTTAAAGTGAAATATTCAGGAGCATTTAGTACATTTACAGCACAACTCCATCTCTAGTTCCATCATATTTTCATCACCTCAAAAAGAAATCACATGCCCATTAAGCAGTTATTCACCGTTTTGTCACTGACATCAAGTACTTAAGTCACAATCGGCTTGCTGTCTTTATACTTTCACCTATTCTGGATGTTTTCTATACATTGAATAATACAATATGTGACACTTAACATTTTACTTTTTTACTTAACATATATTTGAAGTTCATTTATATTGAATCATATATCAATATTTAATTCATTTTCATGATTAAATAACATTTCAATGCATTTATAGTCCACAGTTCGTTTATCGTTTTATTCCCTGATGAACTTTTGGTTTGTATCCACATTTTGATTCTTCTGAATAATGCTGCAGTGAACATATATATACATGCATTTGTTTGAGTGCCTCTCTTTGATTATTTTACATATATTCCTAACACTTGAAATTATTGAGTTAAAGGATAATCCTGTTTAACATTTTGAGAAACTGTTAAACTATCTTTCATACCAGCTGAATCATTTTACATTCCTATGAGTGATGTACAAGGGTTCTTTTTTTTCACATCCTCACCAACAATTGTTTTTCATTAAAAAATAAATAATACCTGGCCCAGTGCAGTGGCTCACTCCTGTGATCCCAGCACTTTCGGAGGCGGGTGGATCACAAGGTCAGGAGATCCAGGTCATCCTGGCCAACATGGTGAAACCCCATCTCTACTAAAA
>PVKP010011930.1:0-44553 GCA_004027715.1 Plecturocebus donacophilus | reverse complement strand
AAAAAAAAGATGGCTGGGCATGGTGGTAGGCACCTGTAGTCCCAGTTACTTAGGAGGCTAGGGCAGAGGAATCATTTCAACCTGGGAATCAAAGGTTGCACTGAGCCAAGATTGTGTCAACAGAGTGAAACTTCATCATAAATAAATAAATAAATAAATAAATAAATAAAGTTTTCCTAGCAGGTCGAAGTGGTTCCTCAATACGGTTTTGAGTTATACTGCCCCAACGATGAATGCTATTGAGCATCTCTTCGTGTGCTCATTAATCATTTGTGTATCTTTCTTACATGAATGTGTATTCAAGCCCATTTCTCATTTTAATAACTGTTTCTTATGTGTTTGTTGTTGAATAAGAGTTTTTTGTATATATGTATAAATGAGATACTGGCCTCTTTGCAGAGCTATGGTATGCAAATATTTTATTCTAGTCTAAAGTTGTCTTTCACTTTCTTGATAATGTCCTATGATATACAAAGATTTTAAATTCTGATGAAGTCCAATTTATCTACGTGTTTTCTTCTGTTGCTCTTCCTCTTGTTATTTTGAAGAATTCAAGACATATCTAATGTCATGAAAATTTGCCCAAAAGTTTTTTATAATTTTATCTCTTATATTTTGGTCATACATCCATTTTGAGTTTTCTTTTTATATGGTGTGAGGTATGGGTTTTCAATTTTCTTATTTTGCTTGTGCATATCTAATTGCTTCAGTACCATTTGTTGAAGAGATTATTTGTTCCCTCATTGAATGATTTTGGTACACTTGTTAAGCATCAACTGACCATTGACATATTGATTCATTTCTGAATCCGGAATTCTTTTTGATTGGCCTATATGTCTATCCTTATGCTAGTACCACACTAAGACAATGCTTTATCAATCATCTCTAAATAATTTACTTCTTAAGTCTATATTATCATGTATTCCCAAAACTGGAATATCCTTGTAAAATGTGAACCTGTGAGCCTGAAAGTTGGGGCTGCATATTAAATCTTACAGTACAAGTTGACTAATATTTATAATATATATTACGGGCATTATGTTTGAATAACAACAACACTTAGTGTATTTTTCATGCCCTTAAACATTTAGCCTCTTTTTCTTTACCTTGTATCTTAAGAACTGATAGATTACCTCTTAAAGTTTATTGCAAACCAACTCAAATGAAATAAACCTTTAATCCCATGACTTTGTGAGGCCAAAGTGGGAGGATTGCTTGAGCCCAGAAGTTCAAGACCAGCCTGGGCAAGATGGCAAGATCCCATCTCTATGAAAATAATTTAAAAATCAATTGGGCATGGTGATATGAACCTGTAGTCTCAACCACTCAGGGGGCTGAGGTGGGAGGATATCTTGAGCCCAGGGGTTCAAGGCTGCAGTGAGCTGTGATCATGTCACTACACTCCATCCTGGGCAACAGAATGAGACCCTGTCTCTAGAAAAAGAAAGCAAGAGGGACCCAGAGAAATAAAATTGCAATAACTTTAATACTAAGACTGTTGCTTCTCAGTGAGCTTAAATTTTAGGACATGAAGCAGATTTATAACAACATTGTTCTTTTCACTTGCTATGTCTAATCAAATCTCTAATTAGTAATGGTATATCTCATTTTGGTTTTCAGCTTTAATAACAAATTTCAGTTTAAATATTGATCTTCCAGAATGGCTTATGAGGTATAGCAATAAAGGAAGGGATTTCTGAGTAGTAGGAATGTACTAACCTTTCCTCATGCTGCTAATAAAGGCATACCTGAGACTGAGTAATTTATAAATAAATGGGTTTAATCTACTCACAGTTCAGCATGACTGGGAAGGGCTCAGGAAATTTACAATCACGGCAGAAGGCAAAGGGGAAGCAAGGCAGGTTTTTCACAGGGCAGCAAGTTCAAGAAGTTCAAGCAGAAGGAATACTTGACACTTATAAAACCATGAGATCTTGTAAGACTCACTCATTATCATGAGAACAGTATGGAAGAATCCACTCACATGATTCAATAACCTCCACTTGGTCCCACCCTTGACCTATGGGGATTATGGAGATTACAATTAAAGAACAGTTTGAGTGGGGACACACAGCAAAATCATATCACACTGCTCCTGAGCCCTCCCAAATCTCATGTCCAAACATTTCAAAACACATTCATGCCTTCCCAATATCCCCAAAGTCTTAACTCATTCCAGCATTAACCAAAAAGTCTAATCCAAAGTCTCACCTGAGACAATGTATGTCCCTTTCACCTGTCAGCCTGTAAAATCAAAAGCAAGTTAGTTACTTTCTATATACAATGGGGTAACAGGCATTGGATCAATACATCCATTCCAAATGGGAGAACTTGGCCAAAAAAAAAAAGGGGCTACGGGCCTCATGAAAGTCCAAAATCCAATAGGGCAGTTGTTAAACCTTAAAGTTCTGGAATGATTTCCTTTGACTCCATGTCTCACATCCAGGTCATGATGATGCCAGAAGTGGGTTTCTACAACCTTGGGCAGCTCCACCTCTGTGGCTTTGCAGGGTAAATCTCCCCTACCAGCTGCTTTCACGAGCTGGAGTTGAGTATCTGTGGCTTTTCCAGGCACACAGTACAAAGTGTCAGTGGATCAACAATTCTGGGGTCTGGAGGATGGTAGCCCTCTTCTCACAGCTTAACTAGGCAGTGCCCCACTGGGGATTCTGTGTGGCAGCTTGCATGCCACATTTCACTTCCACACTGCCCTAGCAGATATTCTGCATGAAGGCTCTGCCATGGCAGCAAATTTCTGCCCTGAGATGCAGGTGCTTCCAATCCTCTACTGAAATCTAGGCAAAGATTCCCAAATCTCAATTCTTTCTGTACACCCACTGTCTCTACACCATGTAGAAGTTGCCAAGGTTTGGGGCTTCCACACTCTGAAGCAATGGCCTGAGCTGTAGCTTGGCCCGTTTTAGCCACAGCTGGAGCTGAAGCAACTTGGACCCAGGGAATCATGTCCTGAGGCTGCACACAGCAGGCAGCCCCTCGGACCCACCCAGGAAACCATTTTTTCCCTCCTAGACTTCCAGGCCTGTGATGGGAGGGGCTGCTGTGGAGGTCTCTGAATGCCCCAGAGACATTTTCTTTATTGTCTTGGTGATTAACATTTAGCACCTGGTTACTCATGCAAATTTATGTAGCTGGCTTGAATTTCTTACCAGAAAATGGGTTTTTCTTTTCTATCACATCATCAGGCTGTACATTTTCCAGCATTTTATGCTCTGTACCCTTTTAAACACTTTGCCACTTAAAATTTTTCTCTTCTATATAACCTAAATCATCTCTCCCAAATTCAAAGTTCCATAGATCTCTAGGGTGGGGCAAAATGCCACCAGTTTCTTTTCTAAAGCATAGCAAGAGTGACCTTTACACCAATTCCCAACAACTTCCTCATTTCCATCTGAGACCACCTCAGCCTGGACTTCTTTGTCCATATCACTGTCAGCATTTTGGTCAAAGCCATTCAACTAGTCTCTAGGAAACTCCAAACTTTCCAACATCTCCCTGTCGTATTCTGAGTTCTCCTAACTGTTCCAACCTCTGCCTGTTACCCAGTTCGAAAGTCACTTCTACATTTTGGGGTAGCTTTATAGCAGCACTCTACCCCATTGGTACCAATTTACTTTATTAGTCCATTCTCACATTGCTAATAAAGACATGCCAGAGACTGTGTAATTTATAAAGGAAAGAAGTTTAATTGAGTCACAGTTCAGCATGGCTGGAGAGGTCTCAGGAAGCTTACAAAAATGGTGGAAGATGAAGGATCGGCAAAGCACCTTTTCACAAGGCAGCAGGAAGGAGAAATGCAAACAGAGGAATGGCCAGATACTTATAAAACCACCAGATCTTGTGAGACTCATTATCATGAGAATAGCTTATAGGTAACCACCTCCATGATTCAATTACCTTCACCTGGTCCCACCCTTGACCCATGGGGGTTTTGGGGATTACAATTCAAAGTGAGATTTGTATGGGGACACAGAGCCAAACCATATCAAAGAGATTCTCTGATTATCAGATAACTGCCATTTATGTAAATATAAAGAGACATGAACCATTAAAACAATAATCTCAGTAGTAATTAACTTCTGTTGTACTGAAACCCATTTCTTAAAGAATCAGTCATATGGTTGGCAGCTAAATAGAACTCAATGACATTTGGTTAACTACAGTTTGTTTTTTAAATAGCCATATATCACCTTTACCCAGGTTTTTCTTCCCCATAATATCTTTCATTGACAATGGAGAGGTAGATTATTTATACTAATAATAAGATGTGAAAAGAATTTAAAATGACTTCTGACTCATCAAAGTCTATATATATTATACTTACAAATTTAAAGCATATTTTTAGACATAGTACATTGTATTGTTTCTGATTTGCTGAAATTAATGAAACATGAATGATATGTATGACATCATTAGTCAGAAAATACCTTCATCTTGAATTTTATATACCCTGAATATTCTGAATAAATAGGTGTTGACCATACATACATACACAAGGCATGCTTTGTTCCTGTATGTTTCATTTAAATAATGAATAACAGAGTGATACCTACTTCTGTCTCTCTGCTTTTAAGATAATTGTAAATTTCTTTAGAGTTTCAAATACAAAAATTGCTGAATGAATCAATCTCTATAGAAGTACTGAGGGAAATCTATTTCCTTTTTCATAGTTATAATTATAGAAGACCAACAATATCAGATACAGAAAATATTTGGTAAATGTCTGAGTTGAGCACTATAAAGTTTTAAGCAGTACATTGTCTTTAGACAGCCTGATTAGTCTATATAGTGAGAGTTCTCTAAGAAACCAGTCTTAACAAAATATTGATTGTTCTTTGGTAATATTTATTTACTTTTCAAATTATACAGTTTGTTATGAACTGGTAGAAGTCCTAAAGATACTTTATTCTAAATACCTCATTGCAGAGTTAAAACGACAGAGTTTAAAAATGTTCAAGTTATTTGATCATGTGCAAATGCCAGGGTTAGCATTTTCATTTCTTAACTCCCAGTGCAGTGATTAAAAAAATCATAAAAATAACATTTTATAATAAAAGCACAAAAACAAAGCGTGAATATTCATTGGAAAAGCTTTAAAAAACTTGGAAAATATAGTAGGAGAAATTTGTGAGAAACTTAAAACACACCTATTTCTATTTTACTCATTTAAGAGGATTATGAAAATTAAGTGATACTTTCAATTCCAACTGTTATTTCCTCATATTTTTTGAGTTCCTAAAAGTCAACATATCTAATTTATTTTTGTTTGTTCCTTTTATGGTAGTACGGAATTTACTAAATGTCAATTATACTAACAATGATTAATTCTAGTTTTTCTAAGATACCTAAGGTGTAAATAATACACCCATTTTATTTTTATTTTTTAATTTTTAAAATTATTATACCTTAAGTTCTGGGGTACATGTGCAGATTGTGCAGGTTTGTTACATAATGCAGATGATGGGGTGATGGAGGCAGCAAACCACCACCATGACACGTGAATACATCCGTTTTAAAACTGAAACTAATAAATTGTATAATGTGATTCACTTAGTAGGTGTTGTAATCGGGATATTAACCTTTGTCTGAAATTCTTTCAAGATTTTCTTTCAATACTGCTACCTGCATTCTAAAATATCATCTTTGTTTTCAGGATTTTTATACTTGAGCTCATGAGGCATCATGAGACTGTAAGATTTCTACAATCAGTAGATGCATTTGTCTTTGCTATTGTACATTAGAGTTTTACAAGTATTAGAGAAGATCTTTCGATATATTTTCTGAGTCAAACCTGCTCTTTTCACCTTTGTTAATGGTGACTCTATCTTTCCAGTTGCTCGGGCAGAAAACTTACAGTTTTCTTATTTCCTCTTGGCACTAGCCTTAATGTGCATTCAGTGGTCATCCACTTCACAGCTTTTGCATTGTGATAACCATGACACCAGATACCTTCAACTCTCGCCTGACTCATTCTAATAGTCTCCATCTCCTAACTAGTCCTGATTGTTTCAGCTTTTGCCCACACTGATTCTATCCCTAAAAGAATTAACAGTTATCTTTTTAAATGGTAAATTAATCATGTTTTTCTGTACTTCAGTTCCTCCATCTTACTTAGAATAAAAGTGAGAAACCTTATTAGGTCTTGCAAAGACCCAGAGAAACAGGATCCAAACTTCATACATGTGAGAAGAGATAGAAACACATTTCTGACCTTATCTCCTCACTTCCTCTTTACTGTCTGCCCCAGTCACTATGACCTCCTTTTTATCATTCTCAAGTCAACCAGAATGACAGTTTTGAATCAGGACCTTTATAATTTAGTTTTGTGTGGTTTTAAGATGTATGCACTGGTAACTCCTTTACCTGCTTTAAGTCTCTGATAATATTATCAGTGTGGTGATCTTTAAATACGTTATTAACACAGAAATCAATTATTTAGTTTGGGTCTTCCAGAAGAAGACTTTATGAGTTATCTACTTTGAAGAAACAATTCTTTAAAATTTCGATGTTTTGCAGAACAGTGCATTTGTAAAATAAAGTCATCATTTTATGGTAATGTAAAATTACTATAAAAGTTTTTAAGCATTGACTCTCACTTTCTGTATTTATCTCAGTATACTATTGACACAAAGTTATGTAGATGAGCATTGTGTCTCATAAACATATGCATACATGTTAGCTGGGGATCATGTGAAGGTGAATGTTCTACTATAGTAGACATATGGTGAGGCCAGAGATCCTGCATTTTTTTTTGGTTGTTGCTGCTTTTTGAGACAGAGTCTCACTCTGCCACCCAGGCTGGAGTGCAGTGGCACTGTCTTGGCTCATTGAAACCCCTGCCTCCCAGGTTCAAGCGATTCTCCCGCCTCAGCCTCCTGAGTAGTTGGGATTATAGGTAAGTGCTACCATACCTGGCTAATTTTTGTATTTTCAGTAGAGACCGGGTTTCACCATGTTGGCCAGGCTGGTCTCAAACCCCTGATCTCAGGTGTTCCACCCATCTCGGCTTCCCAAAGTGCTGCGATTACAGGTGCGAGCCACCATGCCCAGCCAAGATTCTGCATTTTTAATGGATTTCTCCAGGATGCTGTTCCTAATTCATACTTGGAGTGGGAATGCTTGGAAAGCAGAGCCTGAAGCAACGATTAAAGTGCCAACATTTTCTTTGCAATTCGTAAGCTTCAAGTGGTTTGAATGAGAAATAAAGAAAATTAAAAAAGAAAAAAGAGAGAGAGAGAAGCAAGGAAATTTGATTTTTAATGACATTCATTGCAAGGAGTTAAAACTGTCAAAAAAGTTTCACTGATGTGTAGTCAAAATGAACGAAATTTTTTATGAAAATGTTCAGGGATGAAGTTAACCTTGAAAGAGAGAAAGCCTCTTAAAGTTAACCTTGAGAGAGATAAAGGGATTATCTGCAAAGCTTGTAAAGTTTCACTCAATGAACAGCTGTTTCCTTCATGCTTTTGAGTATCATCAGCTGTCCCCCCCAGTGATTTCTTAGAGATCTAGATTCTTTTATCATGGGGGCAGTGTTTCAGATAAGTCCCAAAGTATAGGAGAACCACCTAAAACAGGCAACATGTTAAGGAAAAGAAAAGAGAAACAATGTATAAGAAAATCCAATATTCAAAACAAATAAGCTATTTCACTGTCTTCAAAGCTTATTTTATTTTTTCCTCCATAATAGGTATCACCAACTGATGGTGTATATATATTTTATTTATATATAAACTATTTAAATATAAATATATTTATATTATATATTATATATGATTATGGTAAATATATTTATTTGTAATATATAACATATTATACTATATGTGTATAAAATACATGTATAATATATATTATATGCATGTATATATATGTGTGTGTGTGTGGGTATATATGTATAACAGGTTTGTTTTTATTTTCTCTCATTATAATAATGAAAGAAATAGTGGTTGAGGGCAAAGACTTTTTATGTTATCTAGCCCCAAAATTATGTCTAACACATAGTAGCTGCTAAATAACAATACGGCAAATAACTAACTGTGTCAGTAAATTTTATAAAGTGTCTATATGAAGAGATCGAGTCCAAAATAAGAGTTAAAATGACTCTTCTCTTTACTCTTGGTTATATCATTTTTCCCTATGGCAATGCATTTTCCTGTGGCAAGTCTTCAAATCAGGGAGTTACACAGAAACTTGCCTGATGAAATGTTTGGGAATAGCATTTCACTATTGCAGATTAATTAACCAAAGTCAAAAATTGACAAGGTTTGTGATTAGGGCAATATGCAAGAAATCATTTTTTCGGAATATAATATGTCCCAGGTTAACAGATATTATTAAGTTCTGCTAAAAATGAACAAATATATTTTACTGAATTTTGATTATATTTTCCCTTGATTTAGAAAGTAATGTCATTTTTATTACTGTCACTATACTGTTGGTTATTTTTAAATTAATTTATTGCAAATGGGACTATTCTTATGAATTTCAGGCATAATTTTAAATCATACTATAACTAGGTCTACAAACCTTTCCCTACAGGATAGATATAAGATATTTTCAGGTATATTACTTAACAATTTAAAACACCTTATTTTGACATTATAACATAGTATTTATTAATGTATCTAACATTATAGTTTCATGGTAGCACATCTACAAATCTCCTTTTCATTTTGATCCATATTTACTACTTGTTTTATTTATATAATTTCTGTTTTCCAGAAGAAATAGTGAGAAAAAATCAAATTAACTTTGTTTTATATTTTTGACTTTTATGCTTAGGTATTCCTTTTATCAAATTCAATATGTGATTTATTTATTTTTACAGTATTTACAGTACATGATAATATCACAGATTGTATTTATACATATAATTCTCTTACCAAGAGACAGAATTATAATTTCACTTACTCATGTATTTATCATCTATTTTGTGATTACTATACACGTATTACCATACAAAGCACTTATGGGCAGACAAAAACACTGAATTCTTAATTTTCCTAAACAAGAGATCTTTTTATACTAATTGTTATCATAACATAGAAAGATACTATGTTTAATACAAGAAACAATGTAACTATTTCAAATAAAAAATATTTGTATTGAAAATTCTTCTTGCTTGCTAAGAAACGTGTCTTTTTAGGAGAAGAATAATTTTAAAATAACTTTATATATTAGTGTCTTTTATTTTAGTGTTTGTATCTCAAGGCATAGATAACCCATAGATATAAATATAGGCTGATGCAATATTTGCTTTTATAATCCTTCATTAATCTATGACAAAAGTCAGAGATTTGTAGATTTTCCATTTGCAACTTTTAATAGTTTTTATTTCTCTGCTGAGATTTTTTATCTTTATATATTTTTCTACCTCATTGTTATAACATCTATTTTAAAATATTTGTCTGCTAAAATTAACTTTTGGGTCATCATGAGTTTCTTTTTCTCTTTGACTGGCTTTGAGTTAGATTTTCCTAATTCTTACTATGCTGAGTATTTTTAGTGTATTGTTAACATTTTGAATGTTACAATACACAGTACATTTTGCTATATTCATCAGAAGAATGTTAATCATTTTGCTTAAAATCAGGCAATTTTTGTAAATAAACTCACACTGAATACTTTCTCTCGCTCTTAAATGGCATCTTCGACCTCCTGTAAGTTTGTTTAGAGTTTATCTGGGCTCCATTCTGTACATATATGGTTCAGAAAATATGACCAGTGTTTATAGGCAGACATTAGATTCCATCTCTTTGACTCTCATATTTAAATAATCCCCATCATATGTCTGTATAATGATTATTTTCTATAGAGATTTGGCCATCTTATTTCTGCCAACTTCCTACTTTTGTTCAATCTTTAGTGCCTCCATGTAATTTAAAAAATGTTCAGAGTTTATATTAGTTATCTATGGGGGGGATTTTTCTGTTAGGAGTATAATCCATCACATTAGAGGTGAAATCTATAGACACAAATTTTAAGGGAAAGTTCAGTAAATTTTAGAATGTTGCTAAAACAAAAGGAATAAAACAAAGGAGCATTACATCAGAGGGATATGATATGCCTCTTCAGTTAGACAGTGCAAATTTTATTGATAAATTAAGGAAACATAAAGAGAACTCATAAACTGTATGTCATAATGGAGAACAATATAGAGTATATGTAAAAGAAAATAGCTAAGGATGTTGATCATATCTTAAGTAAAAATTTGACATTTAAAAATGGAAACAGTGTATTAGAACACAACATTAAGGTGTCTCTAGACCATAGCAATATTAGGAACCAAGGAAATAAGTAGAGGTGATAAGTAAAGGAAAGAATACATTGTTAAATATAAAAGGACGATTCACAAAAGGGTTGTTGTTAAAAATATATATATTTTGTTTTTGCATTTTCCTTTAGAGGAAAGAAAAGGACTTGAAAAACTGAAAATTTGGGGAGATATATTACGTTGCAGATTTTAGCAAAATTTGAAGTGGAACTTTTACAGAGTTAGGCAATCCATCTATTTATAAATATGATGCTTAACATCTACTAAGCTTTTCCTAAGAGCTTCCTAGCAAACATTATCACATTTAAATTTTAACATAATCTTCTGAAGTTAATACTTATATCATTAGCCGGGCACGGTGGTACATGCCTGTAATCACAGCACTTTGGGAGACCATGGCTGGAAGATCATGAAGTTAAGAGATAGAGACCATCCTGGCCAACGTGGTGAAATCCTGTCTGTACCAAAAATACAAAAACCAGCTTGGCATGGTGGCTTGCACCTGTAGTCCCAGCTTCTCAGGAGGCTGAAGCAAGAGAATCACTTGAACCTGGGAAATGGAGGTTGCAGTGTGCCGAGATCATACCACTGCACTCTAGCCTGATGATAGAGGGAGATTCTGTTTTTCATATATATATGTGTATATGTATATGTGTATATGTATATATATATGTGTATGTATATGTGTATATGTATATATATGTGTATATGTATATATATATATACACATATATATGTATGTGTATATGTATATATATATACACATATATATGTATGTGTATATGTATATATATATATACACACATATATATGTATGTGTATATATATAATTTATGTAAGATTTTTCCATTGTAAATGAGGTAAATGATGAATACTCCATAGTAATTTTCCTCACAGGTACACAATAGGATTGTGAGGAGTGTCAACTAAAATATTTGCCACTCTCTTTTCTTAATATCAGACAAATTGCTTACTGTTAAATTTCCTTATGGGTTTAATTTAAATATTGTTGCATAAATATATTTAAAGTAACAAATTTTCATGCTAATGAATTTCATATATTTCAAGACTCATGTTAATTTATCTTTCTGTTGCTTTGCTTTTTCTTCCCTTGTGCATTTATCATAAGCTTCCCTTCATGTGAAAGCTTTTTATTTATAGCAACTCCAAAAAAAATAAGAAAATTGTTACATGTTTTCATTTTCCTTTATTGTTTTAATCATTATTTTACTTTCATTTGAGCTATTCTTTGTCTCTTACACTTTTATTTGGTGTTCCAAACATTAACAGTAAGTTAATAATCAATAATTACTTTTTTTAGAATATGAAATCAAAAATAATTAAATATTTAAAATAGTTTTGTTTTATTTCCTTTTTCTGTATTTGATTTTATATCTCAAAGAAATTATGACTAAATGTAGCTATGATATCTTCATATGGAATAACAGACTATTCTATCTCAAGTTACATATTCTCTTAACTATAGACTTTTATGCCCAATTGACTGCTTGATCATTGAAATGTTCATCTGACATCTCTAATTAAATGTTATTTAGGCATCTTAAATTTAATAATTTCTAAAAGGCATTTCTTAACTTTCTAACAAAACTTTTCAGTGCTAGTTCACATCTCAGTGCCATTTACAAATGCCTAAAGTAGAAAATTTATGGATTTAACTTTTGAATTTTTTTCTGTCACTTTCTATGTCCAAGCTTTTATTAAATCTTAGAAACCCAACCTTGAAACAATAATCTGAATAAAACCTACTTAAAATTGCTAATAGTGTTCTCCTATTATAATTGTAATGTCAGTAGTTACGTCTTCCCTCTCCTAGTATTAATTTGTGTATTCTCTTTTTGCCTGTATAGGAAAGTTAGTGGTTTATCAATTGTATTGATCTCCAACAGCCAGCTTTTGTTTTATTGATTTTTTACAATATTTTTCTGTTTTCTATTTCACTGACTTCAGGTCTTTATTTCTGTGTCAGTCTGTTTTTGTGTTGCTATAAAGAAATATCTGAGACTGTGTAATTTTAAAGAAAAGAAGTCTGTCTTATGGTTCTGCTGGTTGTGCAGGAAGTGTTGTACTCTGCTCAGCTACTGGTGAGCCGCAGGAAGCTTCTCATCATGGTGGAAGGAGAAGGGGGAGTAGCGCCTTGCATAATGACAGTAAGGACAAGAGAGAGAGAGGAGGGAGGTCACAGATGCTTTTAAACAACCTGATCTTACATGAACTAGCTGAGTAATAATTCTCTTAATCACCACAGAATCTTCTATCCTCATGATTTAATCACCTCCCACCAAGTCTCACCTCTAACATTGGGAATCACATTTCAACATGAAATTGGACGGGGACAAACTTCCAAACCATACCAATTGCTGATTTCTTTCTTCAATTTATTTTACCCTTAATTTGGCCTTAATTTTTATTTTTTTGGTAAAAATTTATATCATTGCTTCATGAACTTTTCTAAGATAGATATTTAGTGCTGTAATTTCTCTTTAATTACTGCTTTAGCTGTATCCCTTAACTTTTCATATTTATTGTTTTACTTATACTTAATTTCATATATTTGTTAATTTCTCTTTTTTTCCTTTGACAAATTAGTTATTTAGACGTCTATCACTTCATTTTAAAATAATTTAAGATTTTTTGGATATCTTTCTGTAAATCATCTCTAACTGCATTTCATTGTTGTCAAAGGACACACACTCTATGACCTCAATACTTGTACATTTATCAAGTCTTATTTTATAGGCTATATTATTGTATATCTTTGTAAGTGTTCCTTGCGAAGTTGAAAAATCTGTGTGCTTTTCTGTTATTGTGCAGTGGTTAGAGTGAGTTTCTTAGATCTTGCTTTTATATCTGATCTGACTACTGCTTTTGTTTGATGTAATTAGACCATATATATTTTGCCATGATTATTTTATAGTTGAGTTTAAATCTATCTTATTGTTTCTTGTCTTTTATTTGTGACATCTATTTTTTGTTATTCTCTTGTTTTGTTTCTCTATGTACTCTTGGGTTATTTTTAGGACTCCATTTTATGTCATTTTTGGCTGTTTAATTATGTTTGTGCTATATTCTTAGTGATTGCCATAGCTTTTATACTAAATATCTTTATTATAGCCTACCTTAAGTAATATCATACTACTTCTTATACTCCAATGTAAGAATTTAATCCCTGTATTCTTCCATTTCCCCTCTTCTGGACTTTGTACTACTATGGTCATACATGTTAATTATACATATGTTATAAAATCTGCAATACTTGCTAATGCTTTAGCTTTTAACAATTATTTTAAAAGATATTTTTAAAGGGAGAAAATAATAATTTATATTTACATAAATATTTAATATTTCTATCAATTGTTATTCGTTTACATGGATCCAGATTTTTATCTGAAATCATTTTCTTTCTGCCAGGGATGTCTTTCAAAATGTCTGATAGTTTGGTTGACAATAAATTCATTCAGCTTTTGAAGGTGTATGAAAGTATTTGATTTTCCTTCTTTTCTTCCTCTTTTTCTTGCTAAGTATGGAATAATATGACATTACATGACTCTTTTCTGGATTGTTACTTGTTTCTGTTTTTAAGTTTCAATGGGAATATGTGGCATTCTTTATGTGCCTGTAAATAACCTGTCTTTCTAATTCTGGCTGCCTTTAAGATTTTCTTATTATTTCTGGTGTTAAGCAATGTCATTATAATTTTCAATATCCTTCATTTTTTTGTTTTATTTTGTCTGTGTGCAGTTTTTTGTTTTTTTTTTGAATATATATGTTTATAGTTTTCAACAAATTTCATTAAATTTGAAACATTTTTGTTCATTACTTTTATCAAAAGTTTTGCTGCTTCCCTCTCTCCTATGATAATTTTAATTACATGTATATTAGGCAACTTAAAATTGTTTCACAGCTTACTTATGTTCTGTTCTTTCTTCTGTTTTTTTAATCATTTGTTTCATTTTTATGATTTTCCTTGCTATGTCACCAAGTTCACGTATCTCTTCTTACATGCTGATTTGTCTCTTGTTAATGCCCTCCAGTGAGTGCACTTTTTAGCCCAGAAATGTTTTTTTTTCTCCAAAAGTTTGATTGGGTGTTTTGTTGTGTTTTCCCAATATTTTCTCTTGTTTAACACGTCATGCTTTCATCTACCTTCCAGAACTATCAAATATCATTATAATAACTTTGTTAATATCCTTATCTACTAATTATAACATTTTGTCATTTCTGTGTCAGTTTTAATTAATTTTTTTTTTTGACAGGGTCTTGCTCTGTCATCCAGGCTAGAGTTCAGAGGTGTGATCTTGACTCCCTGCAGCCTCTGCCTCCCAGGTTCAAGTGATTCTCCTGCCTCGGCCTCTCAAGTAGCTGTGATCACAGGCAGGCACCACCATGCCTGGCTATTTTTTGTATTTTTTAGTAGACATGGGATTTCATCATGTTGGCCAGGCTGGTCGCAAACTGCTGACCTCAAGCGATCTGCCTGCCTTGGCCTCCCAAAGTACTGGGATTACAGATGTGAACCACCATGCCCTGCCTGATGAACTTTTATCTGCTTATAGGCTAAATTTTCTTGCTTATTTGCATGCTTGGGGAACAGATAGTCTATAATGTATCTTTTTGAATGCTGAACATTTTGTAATTAAAAAAATACATTTTATTTTTGTTTTGAAACACTGTGGAATTACTCAAAAACAATATAAATCTTTCAAGGCTTGCATTTAATCATCACATGAGTAGGGCCAGAGCAGTCTTTAGGGGTAATCTTTTTGCCCACTAATGAGCCAATAGAATTCTTAGTGCTGTACTTCATGCCCCACATATTACAAGTATTTTCAGCCCTTGATAGTGGAACACAAACTACTCCAAATTATGTAAACTCTGGTGATTTTTCCAGTCTCTTTGTTCTGATATATCCTCTCAACACCCTCTTTCTGTCTTGTGCTATGTATTCAGATATTTGCTGAAAAGTTGTCAAGTGAAGTATAGAAGGGAATGCTCTGCAAGTTTCCTGAGCTTCCTGAATTCTGCACAATAATCTCACCACCATGCATTTCACAGTTCACAGTTCACAGGTATCCACTCTGTAAACTTCGAATGCCTTTGTAGCTTGAAAATCTTCCCTCTGTCTCCTCAGCTCAAGAAGACTTCCTGTTCTGATTGGATGAATTCTAGTAATGTGGGCTGATGTGGCCTGGATACTCTTTTTTTTTCTTTTTGAGATGGATTCTAGGTCTGTTGCTCAGGCTGGAGTGCAGTCCAACAGTCTCAGATCACTGTAACCTCTGCCTCTGGGTTCAAGCGATTCTCCTGCCTCAGCCTCTGGAGTACCTGGGACTACAGGCGCCTTCCACCACACTTGGCTAATTTTTTGTATTTTTAGTAGAGATGGGGCCTCTCCATGTTAGCCAGGATAGTCTCGATTTCCTGACCTCATCATCTGCCCGCCTCCATGTCCTAGAGTGCTGGGATTACAGGTGTGAGCCACCTTGGCCTGGACACTCTTTCTAGGCATTAAACTAGCAAAATGTAGTGCGTACCTTGTTTTTTATTCTTTCACAACGTCTATCTAGTGCTGCCTATTATACGATGTTTGTAATCTATTTTTTAAATATATTTTGTCAATTTGTTGTGATGCGTAAGGCAAGAGATTAAATCATTACTTGTTACTCTGCCATGATGTAAAAGGAAAGTTTGAAAATGGTGATCAAATTTAAATTTGCAATGAAATGGATGTTGAAAGCTATCTTTCAAAAATTTATTAAAGTTTTTTTGTCACTTTTGTTTCGATTAATTAAAAGTAAGATATTATACATAATAAAGAAGCTAAATCCTTTACTAGAGGGAGGTCTTCAGCTTCAGGCACCTAACAGGTATGGGAGGGTTTTTCACTGTAATTTGTGTGAAAGTGAGTGTTCCTAGTTCAAATCTGTATAAGAGAGTCTGTGAACACCCCGAGGAAGCTTTTCTAGCTTAAGAATAGCCCGAATCAAATCATTCTTTAATTTTGATAGAAAAAGTGTAGACACAGCAAGAATCTATTACATTTATTATGTTAGTTGAGTTGCTAGTGAAGACATTTACCCTAGTCTGTTTATAGCAGTAGCCTAATAGCAGGTCTTTCAAATTCAAATTACCTCCCAATTAATTCCATCTCAAGGCAATAAGTGAAGCTTTTGTATTTTATCAGGCAGGCACTTCATCCTTTTATCTTTTCATCCTTCTTCTTCTTTCTTTATTATTTTTGGTAATGTAAGCCATATTGGATTATCTCTCTGATTAAAATCATTCAGGACATTTTTATAAAATATCCTTAGAATAAAATCCAAAATATTAACAGATACTAAAAACCCTGCATTATCTTCCTGCTTATTTTAATGACTTTATAGTTCATTTCTCTTTTAAATACAACTTCTCTTAAATTAACTGAGTGTGTTTTATGGTATCATTGCATTTCTTTATTTCATTGTTAGCTATACTTGTCTGTGTTATAAATTGGTAAATCACCCATAGGTTTTATAGTATACATCTTTATACTTGTCACCATCTTCTTTTAAGTAACATGACACTTATGATATAAGAAATTTATAGCACTGTATTTCTACATCACTTCTTCCAGCTTGTGTGCTATATCTAAAGGAAATACTTCAGAAAGAAGAAAAATATTTCTAAATAAAAATCTAGATTAACTCAAGAAAATGAACAGTATTGGTTATGATAATGGGAATCCCCAAAATTTGAGATAGGTCTCAGTTAATTTAGAAAGTTTATTTTGCCAAGATTGAGGATGAATG
The DNA here is from genome assembly GCA_004027715.1 of Plecturocebus donacophilus. NCBI lineage: Eukaryota > Metazoa > Chordata > Mammalia > Primates > Pitheciidae > Plecturocebus > Plecturocebus donacophilus. Next base: position 27,456 of record PVKP010011930.1, on the reverse strand, counting down.
CCCATGACACAGCCTCTGGAGGTCCTGATGACATGTGCTGAAGGTGATCAGAGCACAGTTTGGTTTTATATATTTTAGAGAGACATCAGACCTCAATCAACACATGTAACATGAACATTAGTTGGGTTTGGAAAAGTGGGAAAACTCAAAGTGGAGAGGGAGCTTTCAGGTCATGGCTAGCCATGAGACAAATGACTGCATTCTTTTCAGTTCCTGATAAGCCTTTCCAAAGGAGGCAACCAGATATGCATTGATTTCAGTGAGCAGAGGGGTGATTTTTTTTTTTAGAAAAAAGGAGAAAGAAAGAAACAGCAAAAGAAAGAAAAAAAAGAATGAAATAGAGAAAGAAAGAGGAAGAGAAAGAGGGAGAGTTTTTTTTGTTTTTTTTTTTTTTGAGACAGAGTCTCACTCCAACACCAGGCGCTAGGCTGGAGTGCAGTGGCGTGACCTCGGCTCACTGCAACCTCCGCCTCCATGGTTCAAGCAATTCTCCTGCCTCAGCCTCCTGAGTAGCTGGGACTACAGGCGCATGCCACCACGCCCAGCTAATTTTTTTTTTTTTTTTTGTATTTTTCGTAGAGATGGGTTTTCACCATGTTGGCCAGGATAGCCTCGATCTCTTGACCTCATGATCCGCCTGCCTCAGCCTCCCAAAGTGCTGGAATTACAGGCATGAGCCACTGTGCCCGGCCCAGAGGGGTGATTTAGAATAGAGTGGGAGGCAGGTTTGCTCTAAGTAGATCTCAGCTTGACTTTTCATTTCAGCTTATTGATTTTGGGGGCCCAATATAATTTCCTTTCACATTTCCCTCCTTTCCTTTTCAAAAATCATTTGGAGAAAGCATTTCAGAAGAAAATGAGTATCGGGTCCAGATTTCATTTGAACTCTCATGACTAGGATGGTTTATTCCTGGACAGATAGGTATTGAGTTGGGAAAGCTCATTTTTAGAAGGTTGTGAAGTCTCATGTCCTATGAAGAGAAAATAGAGGAAGGAAGGGAGAAAAACAAAAACAAACAGAAGAACAATTCTGGAAAATTGATATAGGCCACATTACTTCAAAGTCTGTGCATCAGTGGGCAGTATGAAAGTGGTTTATGTATGTAAATAGGTTCTGTTTTTATCTCCTGAAGTTTAGGTTATCTAGCTTCAGTTTTCAGGGCTTTATGAAAGTACAGGTTAGTTTTCAGTAACTCCAAATTAGAAAAAATAGGAAAACAAAGTTAAGAATTCATAGCCAAGAGAAATTAAAATTCAGTACAAAGTGTAGAAAATAATAAAATGGAAAAACATTAGGCAAGACTAAGAATCTAAGAGCAATACTGTAGATCTTGAAACATAATTTTTCAGTCCCCAGTTTCCCATTTTTACTAAAAACAAACCATGATATGGTTGATGATTTATACAGTGCAGCAAGAATAATCATTTTTTGCATAGGCTTTTAAATTGGCTTTGATGGAACTTAGTTTCATAGAAGGAATCTCAGATAAGAGGTTTTAAAGTCAAGCCAAGCTGTAGAATTGTGCAATCAAATACCTAAGAGTTGGGTAATCATTTCCTCTTTAAGTTCCAAGATGAACTTGGGGCTCCTGGATCAGTCAGAAAGTGACATTCTTCACTTACCACAGGTCAGAAATCCTGTACAGGGAAGGTATGAGGCCAGTTTCCCAAAAGGCTTTATTGGCTTTATAAGTCAAGATTGATTCCTTAAAGTAAAGATACCATTCTAGTAAAAGCCTTGGTAAAATAACTGGTTTCTCCAGTTGTGTCCTGTTGCAAAATGAAAACAGATTCTTATTGCACTTATGCAAATTACTGTCAGAAGTTAAGAATACTCTCCAATAGTTTACAATTTCTGGAGAAATCAGGTAGAGAGATAAAAAATATGCTCCATCGATGGACATTTGGGTTGGTTCCAGGTCTTTGCTATTGTAAACTGTGCTGCAACGAACATTCGTGTGCATGTGTCCTTATAGTAGAACGATTTATAATCCTTTTGAACCTGGAAACCATCATTCTCAGCAAACTGACACAAGAACACAAAATCAAACACTGCATGTTCTCACTCATAGGTGGGTGTTGAACAATGAGAACACATGGACACAGGGAGGGGAGCATCACACACTGGGGTCTGTTGGGGGGAAATAAGGGAGGGACAGTGGGGGGTGGGGAGTTGGGGAGCGATAGCATGGGGAGGAATGCCAGAAATAGGTGAAGGGGAGGAAGGCAACAAATCACACTGCCACATGTGTACCTATGCAACAATATTGCATGTTCCTCACATGTACCCCAAAACCTAAAATGCAATAAAAAATTAAAAAATTAAAAAAAAAATGCTCCAAATTTTGTTTATAGGCGTATACTAAGTTGTTAAAACCTGACCAATAGCTCAAAAGAAAAGTTTTATTGACTCTGAAAAACAAAACAAAACAAAAAACAAAAGAATAAATAACAACTAAAGCAAAAAAAGTTAAAGAGATTACTTTAGTTTTCTAACAGTTCAGTTTACACTTCTGTTCTACTTGATATTCATGAACTTTTCAGCTCTCCATGAGACCTTCTGAAAGTTTTTTCCTCTGTTCTAATGTTACAATCACCAAAGTTATCAAAAACCTGCATTTTAGAATATCTGTTGGAGTACTATAGCCGATAATAAAACCATCTTCTAAGGAGGATCAAAACAAGATAACAAATGTTTATAAATAACGAAATATTTTTGGACAGCCACAGTCAAAGACAAAATTGACAAGGAAATTCATTACCTCTGTGGCACACAATAATTTAACACAGCAATTATAACTATTACTGATAAGATACATTAAGTCATATCAGAATTACAGGAGTTTCCCATGATTTTGGAACACATACCAATAACATATTTATACAAACATGGTCTAGAGTAAACCAAGCACCATTTCATATTGGACAATGTTTTCTGTCTAATTTTTGTACCAAATAAGCCAAACTACTACATCATTTTTGGACTTTAGGGAATATAATATCTTAAAGGGTTAATTAGTATAAAAAATACACAATTTATAATTTGATTTTGGAAACTTTGTCAAGTATCAAAGTTTTAAAACTCCTGTTATAACAAAATAGGATCATTCATTTAACCAATGTGATAACAAGGATTTCAAAAAAGGCAAAAACCTTCATTATTTGAGACAGGAGGCTTAATATGCCACACAATAAGCCCTAAGAAAACCAGCATTAATCCAATTAATTTTGTTTTCAAAATTTTATAAACAATCAATAAAATTTCAATCTTGACCATAGGATACAACTTCTATGAGCCTTTTATAACCTTTATAAACTTTATTAAGGAGTCTGTTAATGCTTCAAGAAAACCTTAATTTCACACAGGGGTCAATATGTTAATCTTGCATCATTGTGTCTTTAACATTAATTATTAATTTGTAGAGGATATGAACTTACTTTATCTTTCAAAATTGGTTCTTACAATTTTATGTGCCCACCTATTCTGTGATAGTGTGGCCCTTGAGTTGAAATAGCTTTAATTTCTGGCCTTGTGTCTCAGGACTGTTTATTTTGATTGGCATCTTTTATGGGGCCTGAAGATGGGAATTTAATTGCTATGAATGCTTTAAATTTAGCAAGACTTGGTGTCTTTTTTATCCCAGGAGTCAAAGCCCTGTAACTCAGTGTCACAGTAATTTAAAAGCACACTCAGAGGGATATATGGATGTAATAATCTTAATTTTTAAAATTAATCTCAGTTTTTTTATAAGCAAACTAAAACTTAAATAGTAATACAAAAACTTGATTACATAAAAGATTTATTGTTGTGGTAGTCATTGTTGTTTACAAATCCTCTTACTGTGACTTACACAGACCATTGATAATATGCTTGGACTTTGTTGTTTGTCCTGAAAATCCCTCTTTCTTAAATAACCGGTCATTTCATCCTAGGACGAAATTTACCATACAAGACTCTTTCTAAACTGAAATTATTTTCCTTGCGGTTTTCTTTTTTTTAACCAAAAGAAAAAAAACCCCTCTTTATTTTTTACAGCTTTCTTTATATCTCTTTTATTTTCTGGTTCCTTTCACCTCATTTTATATATGACCTTTAAATAAGCTTTGAATTAGACAAAAATAGTTCACTTTTTTATTTTTAAGAGCACATTTTTTATTTTTACAGAATGTTTTCTTACAAATATATTTTATTTAAAAATGCTGAAATAATGAATATAACTTTTGATAACTTTAAATAACGAATATAACTTTAGATTCTAAATTATGATGAGTTTGTCTACAAGTATTTATCCTATTTTCCTTATTATTTTATTTCATTTGTTTACCTAGATTATTTATAAAAACTTCAATTGTCATTATTTAAAATTATGAAACAGCATTGCACAATTATAACTGAGTCAGTGAAAAAGATTTGACCTGATTGACTCTGTCTTGCTTCTAACCTCCTAGCTGTCCTTGTTCATTCTGGGGTGTAGGCTGAACTAACTTTGTGAGGAACTTAGTTTATAGTTTATCTTTGAAACAGAGATGATAACCAACCTTTCCCATGACAAACCATACTGTCTGTGGGCTAGACCTCCTAAAGCCACAACATTAAATCTATGGTAATATTACTAAATTCAAGATGTAGCTATTTTTATTAAACCAATGTAAATGTCTTACTTATTAAAGATTAAACAGCAACGATCTTTCTGTCTTGGGCTGTGTGTATAGTTTTGTAATCCCTATGCCCAATTTTGAAACCTTATAGTACTTGACAGGGATAAGTATGAAATTGCTAGATTAATATTTGCAAACAAAAATGTATGCTGGCAATTCTTAAGATATTTCTAACAGTACTTTAACAATAATTTAAAGCTACCTTATTTATTAAAGATTTTACTTAAGTTATGCAAATTGGAAAAGCATTTGGTTAGTCTTTTCTTTTTTCCTGATAAAGTATTTGATTCAAGTACTTTTCTTTTTTTTTATTTTTCTTTAATTACCTGTTTACATAGAAGTTTCAGGAATTTGCCAATGGTCTATTTATTTATTTATTTACTTTACTTAAGTTCTGGTATACATGTGCAGAATGTGCAGGTTTGTTGCATAGGTATACGTGTGCCATGGTGGTTTGCTGTAGCTATCAACATGTCATCTAGGTTTAAAGCCCAATGTGCATTAGGTATTTGTTCTAATGCTCTCCCTCTCTTGCCCCCCACCCCCTGACAGGCCCTGATCTATGATGTTCCCCTCCCTGTGTCCATGTGTGCTTATTTTTCAACTCCCACTTATGGGTGAGAACACGAGGTATTTGGTTTTCTGTTCCTGTGTTAGTTTGCTGAGAATGATGCCTCCCAGCTTTACCCCTGTCCCTGCAAAGGACATGAGCTAATTCTTTTTTATGGCTGCATATAATTCCATTGAATATTTCATAGATTCCATAGTATTCCACAGCTTCTTTATCCAGGGATTTCGGGTGGTTTCAAGTCATTGCTTTTGTAAATAGTGCTGTGATAAACATACATGAAAGCACTTTTATTTTCTTAAGCCCACTAATTAGAGCTCTTTTATATTTTTTTAGTAGTAGAAAAATTGTGTACATGACACATAAATATATAGATGTATTAGGCATGCCAATAGCAGTACATCTTGTAGATTTATAAACACCTTTTTTCCCCTGTCTTGGACTTACAGGTTCACAACTCTAGACAATTGTCAGCTAAATTGCCTTAAATTTGCACATTAAAGGAAACAGGTAAACCACATAGCAAAATTTACACCATAAGATATAAAGAGAAAAAGTCTGGTGGTGTTAGAGGGAGATTAAAGATGGATGCCAAGTCAAACATTAAATTACAGAAATTTTTCATAGGATCGTATATGGAGACCAATTTTATTTAAATAGAGATTACCTACCTTTTAGCTGGATCTATGAGATCTGTTCAGAGACCACACTGAATTCTAGGTCCCCAAAAATGAAAAATTATAATGAGATTAGACCACATGATGCTTTTACAGTGCACTTATTTTTTTTTAAACAAACACTTTTCTAAGTGTCTAAAACACATTCTTCCATAAAATCCTAAGAGTAACCTCTGTTGCAATAAGTAGTTTAGTCAAAGATAAAAGAAACAGGTAATACAGTACAAGTAAGCAGTTTAAGAGCTAAGATCAACTTGTTTGTTTACATGTCTACCATGCAGCAGAGGGTGCAAGTGAAAGAAGAGACAGCAGAAGTAGGTGAAGAAAACATAACTCAGTCAACTGAGAAGAAAACAACTTTTTCTCAAAACAAGTCCTAGGAGAAAACAAAAGAAAAAACATGAAGGCCTTTTAAATACAACACACAGATACATGCACACATACACATACACATCTTGGATATTAACTTTTAATTAAGCTGATTTTTAACCATTGAACTTCTTTTTAAAAATTTTTTAAAATCTCATTACCATATTTCCACTAGTACAGCCATTGCTCTTTCAGTTTGGCCTGGCTTGAAAAGAGATGGCCTTGTTATGTAAACAGAGGCCCATAATAGTCAAAAACTTTCCTCTTTTTTTCCATACATATATTTAATTTAACATTTAATTTAAAATTATTCTTAAAGGTAATTTGATTGTTTAATAGAAATATAACATTGTCATGCTATTCTTACTTAGCATCCATTTTGTCCTCCATTCAGTTGTATAAACATGCCAATGATGCTGTTCATTAGGCTTAGACTTTTTTTTTTCTGCCTGTAGATATAGTATTCACATCCCATATGCAAGCACTCACTCCGTTGTTGTGGTTCACCTTTTTGTTTCTAACATCTCAGCCAAACTTTCACTTCCCAAAAGACCTTCCCAACTCATATCATTTAATCACCACCCCTATCCATTATTCTTTACTTGCAGTTTCCTCAGTCTTTCTTTTCACAATTTGTAATTCTATATTTATAAAATAGGCCCCTCTATTACTTTTATAAGTTCCATGAGAGTAGGAAACATGATTATATTGCTTACCGTCATATTTCCAGAATTTAAACAGTGTCTGTAATTCAGTCATTGAATAATTCTGGAATGTATGCAGGATGTACTAAGAATAAATTTTCTTCTAAAGTTGATCTTACAAAAGTTCCAGAAAGTAATGTTTCAACCTATTGTACATAATGCAAAGAGTCATGTGAACTTATTTTAATTGTCTTTGTCTTGTGTTCTATCTACAAAGTAAGCTTTAAAAAAATAGTCTAATAAATTTTGTTTTGAACATGTTTTCAGAAACTAGAAGAAAAAAAGTTACCGTATCATTTTTTAAAAATCCCTTGAGTTTCTTTAAAGTGACCCTGTCAGTATCTCTCAGTGTTTCAGCACTTAAAGTTTTTTCTTGGTCTGTTGCCAAAGGAGCACCACAGGGATTTGTACTGGCAGCTTCTTTAAAAATACATATACAGAACATTTTAAAAATAAGGTTTACTGTGGAGCAAGTCAAATTACTGTTACTTGCAATGAAAAGGCTATGTGGTGATACGTCATTATGTTTATTTTTAGGGCTGATAATGGGTAAGGTTTGACAATCAACTGAATAGTTAACTTCCACAAGAGGATGTCAGTGGACTTTGCAACCGCTTAGTCACAAGTCAATGTAGTTTTTGAGTCAGTGGTTACAGATGTTCATGTACATACAACATGAAGCCTGTAGCAGAGAAAGAGCTTAATAAAGTTTAGAAGATATATAATGAAAAAGACATTTCTAAATCTATATTTTTTATAAAATTTGTGTTTCTATAGACATTAATTTTACTTATATAGGTTCTAAGTTGACTTTTTACACACACACACACACGTACGCCCACACATATTACATAAGTGTTAAATCGGTTGGATCACAAGGTCAAGAGATTGAGACCATCCTGGTCAACATGGCGAAATCCCGTGTCTACTAAAAATACAAAAATTAACTGGGCATTGTGGCGTGCACCTGTAGTCCCAGCTACTTGGGAGGCTGAGGCAGGAGAATTGTTTGAACCCAGGAGGTGGAGGTTGCAGTGAGCTGAGATCATGCCACTGTACTCCAGCCTGGGTAACAAAAGCAAAATTCTGTCTCAAAAAAAAAAAAAAATTGTAATAGCAGACTATTGTATAACTTGATGGAGTTGTTCAACTATCTGGCATGCAAATTAATATATATTTCACAAAAACTAGCTGGGTATGGTGGTGGGCGTCTGTAGTCCCAGGTACTAGAGGGACTGAGTTGAGAGGATCACTCGAACCCGGAAAGTGGAAGTTGAAGTGAGCCGAGATCTTGTCACTGTACTCCAACCTGGGCAACAGAGCAAGATCTGGTCTCAAAAAACAACAACAAGAAAAAAACATGTATTTAGAGATATTGCAAATGATTTCATGGCCTACATGGCAAAAAAAAATTTTTGACTTTTTTTTTTTGATAATGCAGCACTTGATTTAATATTTCTTTCATGTACAAATTGCATGCAATTTTCTTCAAGTTAGATTTTGCTAGTTCCATTTGAGAACATTTTTTTAAAATCACTTAGATCATTCTGTGAAAAGTTTATCTACCAAAAGGGAACTTAATTTAAATTAATGTACAAACTGTTACTCTAGAAAAACATCTCATTGTTGAAAACATATTGAATTAATTAGTCAATGACCTAAATTATTAGTAAGATTAAAATCTGAAGGCATAGCAAGATTTAGCATTAAATATGAACTTTCACAGAGGAACCAGTCAGAACTAAAATAAATTCTGTCTCTTAGTAATATAGGATATTACTTACACATTTTGAGACTCTGTTAGAAATGTACCAACTATATCCAAAATGGGCATAAAGGGTACAAGATAATGAATGTAGGTTTACATTCCTGAATTTTCTATAGAATATGTGACAATATGGCAGATACAAGCAGAGGATAACCACTTTTTTTCCCCCAGAATGAATAACAGTATTATTAACATAGAAAATAAAATCAAATTTTGTTTATTGAAAATCAATATATCAATGGTCCTGAAGAGAGTGTTTATCATCTTAATACATAGAAATGGGGAATTTTCAGGGAGTTGAAAGTGAAAAACATGAAGTATGACCCAAGTTAGCTTTATTTGTGTACTTTAAAAGTTATAAAATTCTTTAAGAAATTGTCTTTCTCATATCATACATTCTTTTCATTATTAATAATTTTCTAAAACACAGCCTCTGGCTACCAAAGACCTCAAAGGAATTAATCAGCACAAGTAACAAACCATAATCTCTGTCTCAGGTTACAAAACCTTACCTTCTTAAAAATTTTTTATGTTGCTAATGTAAATTTTAACATATTAAATTGGTTGTATTTAGTCCAATTGCATAGACTATACTTTATTTAAAATACTATACTTATTTTAGTTACTCAAAACTCTGGAATTTTATTATTTGGTAGTGCAAATAGAATTACTGATATTAAACTTGGCTGGGCACAGTGGCTGATGTCTGTAATTCTAGCGCTGTGGGAGGCCAAGATGAGTGGATCTTTTGAGCCAGGAGATTGAGATCAGCCTGGGCAACATGGTGAAACTGCATCTCTACAAAAAATGTAAAAAGTAACCAGGCATGGTGGTGTGCTCCTGTAGTCCCAGCTACTTGGGGAGCTAAAAAGGGACTATCATCCTGAGAGGCAGAGGTGAGAGGATTGCTTGAGCCTGGGAGGTTAAGGCTGAAGAGAGTTGTATTTGTGCCACTGTACTCCAGCCTAGGTGAGAAAGACAGACCCTGTCTCCCCAAAACAAAATAAAATAAATTGAACTCTTAGTGCAATATGAATCATTAGCCACATTTCATAGGTGTTTAACCTGATATTTCTAATTGAAATGCTTTGTTTAATGCATACTTATGGAGCAATTTTATGTTTTTATTCAATTAGGAAAAATAAATTCTATTATTCCATTATTGGCATATGTACAATTGTCATTAATTAATAATTGAGTAGATTTTATACCTTTTAAATATTTTACCACAATGTGTGAAAATTTGTTTTATTTTTTCCAATTAAAAATTGTTTCAAAATTTGACTGAAAGCAAATGTATGACTGAAATTAAAAGAAAAATGAAACATTTAAACAATAATTGTGGCAAGAATTTAAGCATATCTAATTTTTGAATATTTGCTCCAACATTTAACTTGATGCTAAGACTGGGAAGTAGCTGGGCTCTTATTTAACTTGATTATAACATTTTGGCATAATTTATTAATATGAAGTTAAAGAAAGACTATATGCTGTTTAACAAAGAGGGCAGTATTCAAGTTTGTTATTTTTTGTCTCTAAGAGTTGAGAACATTACTGAGTTTTCTGAGTTCTTTCTAATAAGTTAATGGTGTCACAAGAATTTATGAAGATTTAAGAAATATTTCAACAGTCTCAAATTGGTAGTTAAATATGAAAACTAGTATTGTTATTTATGCCAATTCATTATCTTCATATCAAATTTTCTCTGAGGTCTGAAAGAAGACAAAGTAAAAAGAAAATTACAAGACAATAATTTCAAGGTTGGAAGGGAGTAATAACACTAACACTTTAGAATGTTTTATTATATGGGGTAACTGTAGGTAAAGTGATTAGCATTTTGCTTGTAAATTCTAATCAGAATTTAAAATGTTTTAAATCTAAGCACAAAAAGCATATAAATACAAAACATTATCAAAAATACAAAGGAAAATTTAGGAAATAAAAGATAGATTATTTTACTTACAACCTCCACGAGATCAATTCCTTTAGCTCCATCAATTGAGTGCAGTATCGAACTCTAATATGAGACTATTATGGATTTTTTTTCCCTAAGTTTGCATTGTTATTCTAGATCATATCTGGTGCATTTAGAAAACAGGATTTACATAAGTTCTGTAGAAAGCAATAAAGTAGATTGTAAGGTAAAACATCAGGGATAATATCCAATGAAAGAATGTTAGTAAAGTTAGTTAATTCTCTAATTAAAGAATATTGACGAGTTTAAATGTTACCAGATTATGGCAGATGTAAGAACATTTATTTGGTATACCATGCACAGCAACAATGAAGAGATATTTTATTATTCAGAGTTCTCTAGGGAAACAGAACCAATGCAATATGTATCGATATGTATATAAGGAAGTAGATATATTAAAAATAATTGGTTCATGCAATTCTGGATAGAAAATGATTTATTAAAAGGAATTGGTTCATGCAATTCTGGATACTGGCAAGTCAAAATCTGTAGTGTGGGCTGGCAGGTTGAAGACCCAGAAAAGCCAATAGCACTGTTCCAGTCTGAAGTCTGGAGCCTGGGGATTCAGAAATGCCAATAGTACAAATGATGTCTAAAGGCAGTTTTCTGGAGATATATACATATATATGTATACATAAATACACACATACATATAATTGCTGCAGGTAATGTCTGTCTTTTTGTTCTATTTCTTCAACTGATTGAATGAGGCCTGCCCACACTATGAAGGGCAATTTGCTTTACCTAAAATGTTAATCTCATCCAAAACTCCCTAGCAGAAACACCTAGAGTCATGTTTGACCAAGTATCTGGACACTCCCTGACCCAATCAAATTGGCATATTAAAATTAACAGTCACAGAGGTAATGGGATTGTAAATAAAAAACAAACAAAAATCAATAAAACAGAGTTGAAGAAGCATTTGTGGAGTGTAATGTTAGAAAGAATTAATAATACTCCAGCATGAAGTTTATACTTGAAGTAATAGAGTAATATTGAATAATTCCTAACTGTAAAGGTGTAAATTGAAAAACATCATGTTATCTTATAAAATCCAAATTATTAGCTGCCACTGATAATGCTAAAAATCACAAAATCTGGATGTGGCCTACCTGGGTATCAATCCCAGACTTTCCACTGTTAGTGAAGTGATTCAGAGCAAGTTGCAATGAATAAGCTTTTTGATGTGTTGGTGAATTTGGTTTGCCAGTATTTTATTGAGTATTTTTGCATCAATATTCATCATGGATATTGGCCTGAAATTTTCTTTTTTAGTTGTGTCCCTACCAGGTTTCAGTACCAGGATGATGTTGGTCTCATGAAATAAGTTAGGGAGGATTCCCTCTTTTTGCATTGTTTGGAATAGTTTCAGAAGGAACAGTAACAGCTCCTCTTTGTACTTCTAGCAGAATTCAGCTGTGAACTCATCTGGTCCTACATATTTTTTGGTTAGTAGGCTATTAATTGCTGCCTCAATTTCAGACCTTATTACTGGTCTATTCAGGGATTCAACTTCTTCTTGCTTTAGTCTTGGGAGGGTGTAAGTGTCCAGGAATTTATCCATTTCTTCTAGATTTACTGGTTTATTTGCATAGAGGTATTTGCAGTATTCTCTGATGGTAGTTTATATTTCTGTGGAATCAGAAGTGATATTCCTTTATCATTTTTATTGCATCTATTTGATTATTCTCTTTTTTCTTCTTTATTAGTCTGGCTAGCAGTCTATCTATTATGTTGAACTTTTCAAAAACAAAACAAAACAAAACAAAACACTCAGCTCCTGTATTCACTGATTGTTTTGAAGTTTTTTTTTTTAATGTCTCTATCTCTTTCAGTTCTGCTCTGACCTTAGTTATTTCTTGTCTTCAACTAGCTTTTGAATTTGTTTGATCTAGCTCCTCTAGTTCTTTTAATCATGACATTAGGGTGTCGATTGCAGATCTTTCCTCCTTTCTCTTGTGGGCATTTAGTGCTATAAATTTCCCTATAGACACTGCTTTAAATGTGTCCCAGAGATTCTGGTACATTGGTCTCTGGTTTCAAAGAACATCTTTATTTCTGCCTTCATTTTGTTATTTATCCAGTAGTCATTCAGGAGCAGGTTGTTCAGTTTCCATGTAGTTGTGTGGTTTTGAATGAGTTTCTTAATCCTGAGTTCTAATTTGATGCACTGTGGTCTGAGAGACTGTTTGTTATGATTTCTGTTCTTTTACATTAGCTGAGGAGTGTTTTACTTCCAATTATGTGGTCAATATAGAATAAGTGTTATATGGTGCTGAGAAGAATATATATTCTGTGGATTTGGGGTGGAGAGTTCTGTACATGTCTATTAGGTCCACTTGGTGCAGATTTGAGTTCAAGTCCTGGATATCCTTGTTAATTTTCCATCTCATTGATCTGTCTAATATTGACAATGGGGTGTTAAAGTCTCCCACTATTATTGTATGGGAGTCTAAGTCTCTTCATAGGTCATGAAGAACTTACTTTATTTATCTGGGTGCTCCTACATTGGGTGCATATATATTTAGGATAGTTAGCTCTTCTTGTTGCATTAATCCCTTTACCATTATGTAGTGCCATTCTTTTTCTCTTTTGATCTTTGTTGGTTTAATGTCTATTTTATCAGAGACTAGGATTGCAACCCCTGCTTTTTTTTTTGCTCTCCATTTGCTTGGTAAATCTTCCTCCATCCCTTTATTTTGAGCCTACATATGTCTTTGCATATGAGGTGGGTCTCCTGAATACAGCACACTGATGGGTCTTGACTCTTTATCCAATTCGCCAGTCTGTGTCTTTTGATTGGGGCATTTAGCTCATTTACATTTAAGGTTAATATACTTATGTGTGAAATTGATTCCGCCATTTTGATGTTTGGTGGTTGTTTTGCCCATTAGTTGATGCAGTTTCTTCACAGTGTTGATAGTCTTTACATTTTGGTGTGTTTTTGCAGTGGCTGGTACTGGTTGTTCCTTTCCACGTTTAGTGCTTCCTTCAGGAGCTCTTGTAAGGCAGGCCTGGTGATGACAAAATATCACAGCAGTTGCTGAGTTGTCCATAAAAGATTTTATTTCTCTTTCGCTTATGAAGCTTAGTTTGGTGAGATATGAAATTCTGAGTTGAAAGTTCTTTTCTTTAAGGATGTTGAATATTGGCCCTCACTCTCTTCTGGCTTGCAGGGTTTCTGCTGAGAGATCCATAGTGAGTCTAATTGACTTCCCTTTGTGGGTAACTAGAACTTTCTTTCTGGCTGCCCTTAGCATTTTTTCCTTCATTTCAACCCTAGTGAATCTGACTATTATGTGTCTTGGGGCTGCTCTTCTCGAGGAATATGTTTGTGGTGTTCTCTGTATTTCCTGAATTTGAATGTTGTCCTGCCTTGCTAGGTTGGGGAAGTTCTCCTGGATAATATCCTAAACAGTGTTTTTCAACCTAATTTTATTCTCCCTGTCACTTTCAAGTACACCAATCAAATATAGATTTGGTCTTTTCACATAATCCCATATTTCTTGGAAGCTTCATTGATTTCTTTTCACTCCTTTTTCTCTAATCTTGCTTTCTCACTTTATTTCATTGAGTTGATCTTCAATCTCTGATATCCTTTCTTCTACTTGATCAATTCAGCTATTGACAATAGTGTATGCTTCATGAAGTTCTTGTGCTGTGTTTTTCAGTTCCATAAGTGGTTTATATTCTTCTTTACACTGGTTATTCTAGTCAGCATTTTGTCTGACCTTTCTTCCAGATTCTTAGCTTCTATGCATTGGATTAGAACATGCTCCTTTAGCTCAGAGAAGTTTGTTATTACCCACCTTCTGAAGCCTGCTTCTGTCAATTTGTCAAACTCATTCTCCATCCAGTTTTGTTCTCTTGCTGTTGAGTAGTTGTGATTCCTTGCAGGAGAAAAGGTGTTCTGGTTTTTGGAGATTTCAGTCTTTTTGTGCTGGTTTCTTGCCATCTTCATGGATTCATTTACCTTTGGTCTTTGAAGTTAGTGTCGGCTTCATCCCTGGGATGCAAGGCTGGTTGAAGATATGAAAATCTATCAATGTAATCCATCACATAAACAGAACCAATGATAAAAAAGACACTATTACCTCAAAAGATGCAGAGAAGGTTTGACAAAATTTAACAGCCCTTTATGCTAAAAACTCTCAATAAACTGGGTCTTGATGGAACCCACAGCTAATATCATACTGAATGGGCAAAAACTGGAAGCATTCCCTTTGAAAACTGGCACAAGACAAGGATGCCCTCTCTCACCACTCCTATTCAACATAGTATTGGAAGTTCTGGCCAAGGCCATCAGGCAAGAAAAATAAATAAAGGATACTCAATTAGAAAAAGAGGAAGTCAAATTGTCTCTATTTGCAGATGATTGTATATTTATAAGACCCCATTGTCTCAGCTTAAAATCTCCTTAAGCTGATAAGCAACTTCAGCAGAGTCTCAGGTTACAAAATCAATATGCAATAATCACAAGCACTTCTATACACTAGTAAAAGACAAACAGAGAGTCAAATCATGAGTGAACTCCCATTCACAATTGCTGCAATGAGAATAAACTACCTAGGAATATAACTAATAATGGACGTGAAGGACCTCTTCAAGGAGAACTACCAACCACTGCTCAAGGAAATAAGAGAGGACACAAACAGATAGAAAAACATTCGATGCTCATGGTTAGGAAGAATCAGTGTTGAGAAAATGGCCATACTGCCCAAACTAATTTATGGATTCAGTGCTATCCCCATCAAGCTACCATTGATTTTCTTCACAGAATTGGAAAAAAACACTTTAAACTTCATATGGAACTGAAAAGGAGCCTGCATAGCCAAGACAATCCTAAGGGGAAAAAAAAAAAAAAAAAGCTGGAGGCATCTAGCTGCCTGACTTCAAACTATACTCCAAGGCCGCAGTAATCAAAACAGCATGGTATTGGTGCCAAAACAGAGATATAGACCAATGGAACAAAACAGTGGCCTCAGAAATAATGCCACTCATCTACAACCATATCATCTTTGACAAACATGACAAAAACAAGCAATGGGGAAAGGATTCCCTATTTAATAAATGATTTTGAGAAAACTGGCTAATCATACACAGAAAGCTGAAACTGGATCCCTTCCTTATACCTTATACAAAAATTAACTCCAGATGGATAAAGATTTAACTCCAGATGGATAAAGATAAGACCTAACACCATAAAAACCCTAGAAGAAAACGTAGGCAATACCATTCAGGACACAGGCATGGGCAAAGACTTCATGACTAAAACACCAAAAGCAATGGCAGCAAAAGCCAGAGTAGACAAATGGGATCTAATTATTTAGAAGCACTAAAGTGCTTCTGCACAGCAAAAGAAACTATCATTAGAGTGAACCAGCAACAAACAGAATGGGAAAAAATTTCTGCAGTCTACCCATCTGGCAAGGGGCTAATATCCAGAATCTACGAAGAAGTTAAACAAAATTGCAAGAAAAAACAAATACTCTCATCAAAAACTGGGTAAAGGATATGAACGGAGTAAGTTACAGAGCTGTTCTGTGCCATTGTTCTTCATTTGTAAGATGGGGATAAAATAGTACTTCATAAGGTCTCTGTGAATATTAAACTATTTAACTGTGGAATAAGCTTAAAACATATTTAGCTCATAGTAAATCTTTGATAGTTATAGTTCTATTGTTATTATTATTACATTCGTTAGTAGTACCTATCTCTCCTAATCTTCTATATTTATTATCTGTACTTATTTTCTCAAAGTAGAATTCTTCAGATGGTATCAAAAGTATATTTACTGTTAAAAACAAAGCAAAACCAAATAAAAACTTTTGTGTATTGTAGTGAGGCAGAGTTGTTTCTATCAAGGACTTCACAGATCTGAAATTGCTTCTGAGAGATACTAAGCTTTGACCTACGAATCCAAGTATAAAGTCAGCCTGTTTATTCAGTCTTTTCTCTGAATGACATGAAAGGAACAATCAAGTAGAGAAGTGATTAAAGCTGCATTTCTTTCTATATATTTACCTACAGGCAAAATCAATGAGCATGGCCAGTTAATAATAAGTGATAAATAAATAAATAATCACATACATTTTGAAAGGCACTGTGTCTCAGCCTTGAGGTAGTTGTCAATCGATTGTGGATAGACTGATTCTTGTAGTTGAAATTTTTGAAGCATATCTTTTAATGCCCAGCATAGAATGCAGCTTATTTCATTTTCTTTTGAATGAATAAATTACTGCCTTTTTGTTCCAATATTATTATTGTAAAAAATATTTTTAGAGCAGCAAGGAGACCAGAGCTTATTGAACTTACAAAACAAAATAGCTCAAAATGTTACCATTAAAAAGCCTCAATACCATGACAGTAATGTAAATAAATGGACTCCACATTCTTTCTTTCTTTCTCTCTCTCTCCTTCTCTCCTTCTTTTCTTCCTTCCTTTCTCTCTCTCTTCTTTCTTTCTTTCTTCTTTTTTTTTTTTTTGAGAAAGTATCCACCCAGGCTGGATTGCAGTGGTGCGATCTCCACTCATTGTGATATCCACCTCCTGGGCTCAAGCAATTCTCCTGCCTAAGCCTCCTGAATGGCTGGAATTACAGGGACCCACCACTGTGCTTGGCTAATTTTTTCTATTTTTTTAGTAGTGACAGGGTTTCACCATGTTGGCCAGGCTGGTCTTGAACTCCTGACCTCAGGTGATCTGCCCACCTCTGCCTCCCAAAATGCTGGAATTACAGGTGTGAGCCAACTCTCCCTGCCTGGACTCTACTTTCAAAAAACCTCTCTTCTGTGGTGTATGGATGAATTTTCATATAAGTCAAATGAAATTTGTACTATAATCAAATGCAAATATGATTCACCTGTGCAGGAAATCAAGGTATATTATGAAACTGTGGAAAAGGTGAAAGTCTGTGGCAAGAGTCATAAAAGATTGTTATTCTCTTATCCAGATTCTTCCATTGTAAATTGACTCATTACTATGTTTTGTGTATTATCCTAAAGATTAGTAACGTACTATGGTGTAGAAAAGATTTTTCACATATTACACATGAAAGTAATATAAAATCAGATAGATTGCTGATCATAATTCAGAATCTGAGAGAATGCTTAGAGATCTTGATTTCATTAATAATTTAGGCCTACAATATATTTCCATGGAAATACTTTTAAAAACTCTAACATTATATCAATGTGGATATCAATTTTGTATAACATCAAGTCATTTCTCATTGTTCCTGGTCTAGATCATTAAAGGATTCTATTGATATTATCTTTAGGCCAGAAGATTCTAAAATACTTAAGTCATTTAGAATTTAAGGACCTCATTGTGGTAAAATTTAGTGAGTATTAAGAATGTAGCAGAAATAATTAGGCATGTTCTACTTCAGAAAACTCACTCCCTGGTGGCTTTTGGAAAGAAATGATTTTGGAAACTAATTGGGGTTGAAATAAAGTCTTTAGTGTCTGCAAATTTCTTACAGGCTTCTCAGTCATGGGTGTGATTAAAGCTTAAGTCATATATAATTTGCAATTAGAGATTATGATGAAATTTTATACAATATAGCTGTTTTTTTCTGAGAAAGTAAATATTAAGTTATTTTGAATTTTAAAGGGGTATTACAAAAAATTTGAAGATGGCATTTCGAATATTTATTCTTATCCTCATCCCTTCAAGAAGAGGCATCTTCCTGATGTTTAGAAGTTTGTTTTTGCAGTGTCTTAGTGAAGTGGAAAACACAAATTTATAGTTTGGAATTCAGGCCTGTGGACATTAGCTTTAGCCATGAAAGTTAATGTTATATTACCTTAGAAAAGAACAGGACAGAGAATAAATATATTAGGAGGTCCCCACAAAATAAAGAGATAGCGAAAAAAAAAGAGCTATAAAGGATGCTAATTTGATGAGAAAAAGAGGTAATAGTAAAACTAGTATAGAACAAAGTCAAAGAGAGGAAAGAATTTTAAAACCCCAGTTGGTGTAGGGGTTTTAAGTTGGTGTGGCAAGAGAGAAATTAAATTAATGGTGTTGAATACTGCAGCATTAGAAGTAAGGTGGCCACAAAGAACACACTAGATTACACAAAGAAATAATTGGACTTTAGGCAGACAGGTAATATTAAAGAGATTTTGGTTAAATGAGGATTGACTATAAATTACGAAAATGGAAATATTATATAAATATTTCCTTCAGGAAGCTTAGTGAAGGAGAGCAGGAAAAAGGATGGAAGGTGGGCTGTATGCAGTGGCTCTCGGCTGTAATCCCAATACTTTGGGAGGCCAAGGTGGGCAGATCATGAAATCAGGAGTACAAGACCAGCCTGGCCAACATGGTGAATCTGCATCTCTACTAAAAATTCAAAAATTAGCCGAGCATGATGGCCAGCATCTGTAATACCAGCTACTCAGGAGGCTGAGGCAGGAGAATCACTTGAACCTGGGAGGTGGAGGTTACAGTCAACCAAGAACACACTATTGCACTCCAGCCTGGGTAACAAAGTGAGACTACATTTAAAAAAAAAAAAAGATGGAAGGGGTATTCAAGAAGGCAGATTATTATCATATTTATAGTATGACAGATTTCTGAAGTATTTGTACACAGAAGAATTCAAAGAATGGAGAAAATGTTGAGGCAGTAAAAGAAAATTAACTGATTAACAGTATAAAATCTAGTAAGAGGGAGAAAGAGATGAAATTCAGCTTACAGGGTTATATATGGTGAAGTAGACAGCATTTGAGGAGGAAAATAGTATTTATACCACAACTAATTTTTCCAAGCATTTGGATACTTTAAAAGTCCAATTTTATTTAAACACATTAACACATTATTCTCTAAGATACTAAATTGTTATTGCTAATGTTTTCATAGTTAATGTTTGATTTAGAAATAACTGGTCTCAAAAATTAAGTTTCTCAAACTCAAATATTTTCACAAATTTCTCACCTCTAAACTTCATTGCCTATTCTTTTTTCTTTCTTAGTCAACAAATATTTATCAAACACCTGTTATGTGTCAGACACTGGTCCTGGCACAGTGAATTAAAAAGTGAAGAAGACAGGTGGAATCCCTGCCTTCAATAATCTTACCTTACAGCCACTAAGTCAAATACATAATAAATATGTGAAAAAATTAAAAGAACTAATGTCATGGCTTTCAAAAGCATTAAATAGTATGAAATATGTAACATGGCTTAAGAAATGTATTAGCTAAGGTAATCTGAATGCATTTATCTTGAGAAGACATTTAATTCAAGAGATGAATATATAAAAAAAGAAACTATAGTATTTTACAGACCTAGTATTTCTGGAATAAAGAACCATTTACTATAAATGACCACAGAATAAACAAAAAAATACTTAGAGTATTTAAAAAACAGGAAAAAAATTGGTTAGTGGAATATATACAAGAATAGAGTGAGGTTAGAAGGAGTTGCATTTGGATATTAGGCTGGGACAAATATTAACAGTGAGGAACAATCAGATTGGATATTTGTTTTGAAGTTCTAAAAGATACAGAAAATATGGAGAAATAGTAAATGATGCCATTTTTTAACCATAAAACAGAGTGATAGTGATTACATTTAATGAGTTGGAGATGACATGAGTAGACTTCATCTTGATAGTTCTTTTTGGTAAAAATCAATAGCACTCTTAGACATGGTCATCTAAAGGTACGTTTTACTGATGCCTACATACAAAGAGAAGATGTATGCAGACTATTGGTGACTACTGAAGGAAAGAATTCAAGCAAGGAAGACTGAGAACAGAGTGAGATAAGAAAAAAAATCAAGTTACCTAGTGTAGTAGAAGATAGAGAAAACAGTGTTTTTTGAAGGCAGGGTAAGGGATGGTAATCCCAAGGGTGGAGGTTACAGTGAGCCCAGATCACACCACTGCACTCCAGCCTGGGCAACAAAGCGAGACTCTGTCTCAGCAACAACAACAAAAATGGATGGAAATTTAATTACCAGTGATTAGGAGGAAACATATTAGAGATAGAGAAAGCATCCCTGGTCCCTCATAATGCCATTTATTCATTATACATTCATTGCTGCAACATACAGTTACTGACCTATTAAATGCATAGCACTTTTACAGTATTGTAAGCTAGAGCATGGAAGAATGATTGCAACACCAGCATGATTGATTAGTGTTACGTGAAAGTCAATGCATAAATGAGAGTTACCCAAATGATTATTTCAAATGTAAAAATCACATTTTAGAAAACTTGTGCAATAAAACATATGGTATAATTTACCCTAACATAGAGCATGACATATAAAACATATGTTAAAAATATGTATTCTATTGTATTTAATATGTCCAATATATTTGCATATTTCAACATATATTTAATGTATTTAGTTTAGTGAAAAAGTATTTATATCTTACCTAACTTATGCCTCTATATTTAAAAATGTAATTTAATATGTAGCATGATTCAAAACTATGTGATTTTAAAATGCCTTTACTTTCATAGTAATCATTTTATATAAATGCATATCTTTTTATGAGGATTCAGACATTCATTTTACTTACTGCATCCACCCTACAACATTTGAATAAATTTCAGCTGATTAATTTCAGCGGCAGTCTAGAAACAAGCTTACTCAATTAGTTTCATTTCATCCAGTGCTTAAGGACTCCAACTTTTAAAAAATAGATTGTTTAATAATCCACAAATAAGACTCATACTGCATTGCAGATTTATTTAAATTTTCTTTAATTTTACTTAAAAGGTGTTTTAACCATTTATTCTTTTTAATCATAATTTGATTACTGGTGTTTTGTCATCTTATGCTTAGGCATATACATCACATGGTCTAATTATTCTTCATTGATGAAAGGATTATAAGTTACAATGATGAAACCTGGTTTATTTTTTAACTAATAAGGAACGTTTAACTTCTTCCAGCTTTTAGGCAAAAATATCAATATTTGTATTTAACTATTGAAAATTGGTTTTGTATCTATATCTTTTTATCATGAAAAATTATTCATTTAAAAAAATAAATTATCTGGCTAACTGCTTTCACACCTTCAATTTTCTCATATACAGCAACTTCACCTCCAATAGTTAAATGTTGTCCACTATTTATGGATTCAAATTGTTCAAAACTGTTGCATTTCTATTTTATCTAATCCTTTAATTCTTGCAGTTGGACATGAGCCATTATTGAGCAACCAGTCCACAAATTTGCACTATGTTTGCAATAACATTGTCTCTATCCTGTTGCCACATACCTAAACACTTGACCTGACACTCTGATTATGACCTAGTTCCTTCAGCAGGGGATCTTTCTTCTTGTCATCAGATCTGCTAAATCCTCTGGTTCTGCACCTGCCTCCCTACCTGGGACACCATGTACTGTTGATCTTTGTTATTTCACAACATCTGTACACTATTTTTATTTTCTTTTTGCACAATACATAAAATAGCAATACCTCCTTTGTTGCGAAGAATATTAGCAAATTACTGATAGATATATCTTGCAAGTGCTTGTTTAATGACAGCAATTATTATCTTAAAAAATATGCATTTATACATTATCCCAAATACACTATATATTATTAACAAACTTTAGACTTGCAGCCAAAGAAGCAGGCATAGAGATATTTGGGATCTAATTAAATGCATTTAAACTACTTTTATAAAAACAATATAGCACATTTAAATTTAATGTTAACATTTATGGCTAGAGAAAAATTTTTAAATGATGAGGAACTCCATCAGACTTCAAAATTACTAGTTGAGGAGTTGGTAAGTGTGGGAATATGGATGAGATGCCATTTTTTTTTTTTTGGAGGCAGAGTCTTACTCTGTCGCCAGGCTGGAGTGCAGTGGCATGAACTTGGCTCACTGGATTCAAGTGATTGCTCTGCCTCAGCTCCTGGAGTAGCTGGGACTACAGGCTTGTGCCACCACACCTGGATACCTTTTTGTATTTTAGTAGAGATGGGGTTTTATCATGCTGGCCAGGATGGTCTCAATCTCCTGACCTCGTGATCCACCTGCCTTGGCCTCCCAAAGTGCTGGGATTACAGGAGTGAGCCTCATGCCTGGCCTGGATGCAGGTGTCATTCTAAGTAAAGTTTAAGGATATCTCTTAAACCAGGAAACAGAAATTACAATGCTGAAAATTTATCTACATGAAGAAATGGACTTCCAATATTTCTATAATGTCTTAAGTAATAATAAAAGAAACCTCAACGTGAATATATTTGTAGCTTAGCAAGAATCACTGTAGAAATATGTAAACTAATTTCTTGAATCTCTCTTTCTAGGCTTGATGTATGTAAATCGATGGCATGGTTTTCACTTGTGTCTTGTCATGAATAACTACCAAGACATAGGAAGCTCCATTAGTCTGGAATAAGATTCTCAGCTTGCCTGAGATGATAATTTTCCTTAGACATTAGGTATCTTCTGAACACTTACAAATTTAAATATAAACACTAAAATTAAGAAGTAAATCAAATTCATACTTTATTACTCTTAAATTTAGAATAGTGAGCATATGTTTGCTAATGAAACTGGGTTAAATGTTTAAAAAATTTATCATATCAGATGATTAAATAGATTAGTATGTGAACCTAATTTAATATTATTTCAATTTTTTGAATTTTTAAAAACCTGTTTGTGACCTAAGATACAGTCTATAATTAAGAATGATCAATATGCTGAGGAAAAGGAAGTGTCTTCTGCAGCTGTTGGATGAAGTGTTCCATGAATATCTATTAGGTCCATTTGGTCTATAGTGCAGATTTAGTCCAGTGTTTCTTTGTTGACTTTTTGCCTGGAAGATATTTCCAGTGCTGAAAGTGAAGTGTTGAGGTCTCCAGTTATTATTGTGTTGGAGTGTATCTCTGTCTTTTTTTCTCTAATAACATTTGCTTTGTATATCTGGGTGCTCTGGTGCTGGGTGCATATATATAGACATATGGTTAAAATTATTATGTCCTCTTGCTGAATTGACCACTTTATCATTATATAGTGAACTTCTTTGTCTCTTCTTACAGTTTTTTGTCTTGAAATTTATTTTTTTTTTATATAATATAGCTTACTCCTGTTTTGTCTTGGTTTCCATTGGCATGAATACTTTTTTTCATCCCTTTACTTTCAGTCTATGAGAGTCTTTATAGTTGAAATGTGTTTCTTGTAGGTAACAGGTCATGTGGTCTCGCTTTTATTTCTTAATCCATTCAGGCATTCTGTCTTTTGATTGGAAAGTTTAGTCCATTTACATTCAATGTTTTTATTAATCCATTTTCCTGCTGTTGATAAAAACACATCCAAGATTTATAAAGAAAAAGAAATTGAAGCGACTCTCAGTTCCATGTGGCTGGGGAGGCCTCCTAATCATGGCAGAAGGTGACAGGGACGTCTTACATGGTGGCAGACAAGAGAGAATGAGAACCAAGTGAAAGGAGCTTCCCCTTATAAAACCATCTGATTTCTTGAGACTTATTCACTGCCATGAGAACAGATGGGAAAAACTGCCCCCATGATTCAGTTATCTCCTACTGGGTCCCTCCCACAACATGTGGGAGTTATGGGAGCTAAAATTCAAGATGAAATTCTGGGGGGACACAACAAACCATATCAATGTTATTATTGATAAGCAAAGCCTTAAACGTGTCATTTTGTTACTTGTTGTCTGATTGTTTTGCAGTCATTTCCTCTTTTATCTTCCTTCCTATCTTCCTTTTAGTGCAGGTGATTATCTCTAGTAGAATGTTTTAATGTCTTGCTTTTTTTTTTTGTATATCTGTTGTATGATTTTGAATTGGTGTTACCATGAGGCTTGTTAATTCTAACACACTATTTTAAGCTGATAACAGCTAACACTGGGTGCATAAACAAACAAACAAATAGAAAACCAATAAAAACTCTGCACCTTAACTTTGTATCTCCACTTTTTAACTTTTTGCTATTTCTGTTTATATCTTTGTGTACTATCTGTATTTTGCAAAGTCATTTTAGTAATTATTTTTTATTGGTTCATCATTTAGATTTTTTACTTAAGTGGTAGTTTATACAACACAGTCACAATATTATAATTCTGTGTTTTTCTGTGTACCTAACATTACTAGTAAATTTTCTACCTTCATATCATTTCTTATTGATCATTAACATCCTTTTCTTTCCAGGTGAACTTTCTGAGTGAAGAACTCTTTTTAGCATTTCTTATAGGGCAGAAATGGTTTTGATTAAATCCCTCAAGTTTTGTTTGCCTGAGAAAGTCTTTATTTCTCCTTCATGCTTGAAGGATATTTTCATCAGATGTATTATTCTGTGGCAAAACATTTTTCTGTCTTCTACACTTTAAATATATCATGCCACTCTCCTCTGGATTTTAAGGTTTCCACTGAGAAGTCTGCTGCCAGACATATTAAAGCTCCATTGTCAATATATTATGTGTTTCTTTTTTCTTGTCACTTTTAGGATCTTGCCTTTATTCTTGACCTTTGGGAGCTGGATTATTAAACGGCTTGAATAGTCTTTGAGTTAAATCTGATTGGTGTTCTATAATCATCTGTTACTTGGATGTCGATATCTTTCTCTAGGTTTGTGAAGCTCTGTGGTTTTATCCCTTTGAATAAACTTTCTACCCATAGCTCTTCTCTAACTCTTCTTTAAAACCAATAAGTCTTAGATTTGACCTTTTTATTTTCTATATCTAGGATTGATTTATTCTTTTTCATTTTTTTCTTTTGTCTCCTCTGACTGTGGATTGTTAAATAACCTGTCTTCAAGCTCACTAATTCTTTCTTCTGCTTATTCATTTCTGCTATTAAAAAGACTGCTGCATTCTTCAATATACCAATTGCATTTTTCAACTCTTAAATTTCTGCTTGATTCTTAGAGATTATTTCAACTTCTTTGTTAAATCTGTCTGATAGAATTCTGAATTTCTTCTCTGTGTTATTTTAAATTTTTCTGAGTTTCCTTAAAACAGCTATTTTGAATTCTCTGTCTGAAAGGTGACATATGTTTATTTCTCTAGGGTTGGTTTCTGGTGCCTTATTTAGCTCGTTTCATGAGGTTGTGTTTTCTTGGATTGTCTTGATGCTTAAGGATGTTTCTCCATGTCTGGGCATTAAAGAGTTAGAAATTTATTGTAGTTTTCACAGTCCATGTTTCTTTGTGTCTGTCACTCTTGGGAAGGCTTTCTAGGTATTTGAAAGGACTTAGGTGCTGTGATCTAAGCCATATCTGAATTACGGGGCACTCCAATCCCAGTAACACTGTGGTTCTTGTAGACTAGTAGAAGTACTGCCTTGGTAGCCTTGGATAGGATCCAGAACAATGATCTGAATTACCACACAGAGACTCTTGTTCTCTTTTCTTATTTTCTCTGAAAGAAAGTCTTTCTCTCTGTTCTGAGCTGCCTGAAGCCAGAGGTGGAATGATACAGCAACCCTGTGCCCACCATCACCTTGGCTCCACTGGGTGAGACCTGAAGCCAGCATAGCACTAGATCTCACTCAAGGCCTGCTGTAACCACTACCTGGCTAATGTCTGTCGTCACTCAAGCCTCTGGGGCTCTACAATCAGCAGGTAGAGAAGCCAGCCAGGCTATTTTCCTTTCCTTCAGCACAGCCAGTGTCCCCAAGCCCCAGTCAGGTCCAGAGATGCCATCCAGGAGCCAAAAACTGGATTTAAAAACCTAAGGAGTCTACTGCTGTTCTATTGTACTACAGCTGATCTGGCACTCAAACCATGAGAAGCAGTTCTTTCTTTATACTCTTCCCTGCCCTTTCCACAGGTAGAGGAGCTTCTCCTTATGGCCACCACCCCTACACGCCCATGAGGAGTTCTTCCAGGCTACCACCAACATTCACTTAAGGTCCAAGGGCTCTTCAGTCAGATTGTGGTGAATGCTGCCTAGCCTGGGACTCACCAATTAGGGCAGTGGACTCCCTTCCAGCCCAGGGTGGGTCCAGAAATGACATACAAGAGCCAAGGCCTGGAATTCGGGGCCCCAGAAGCCCGTCTTGGGCTACATCCTCTGTAGCTGAGCTGGTCTCTAACATAAAAGACAAAGACCTCTTTCTTTTTCTCTCCACTTTTCTCAAGCAGAAGGAGTCTCTCGCTATCACTACCACAACTGGGAATGTTCTAAGTTCACCTGGAGCCAGCAAGTGTCTGAGTCTCTTCTGTATTAGTTCATTTTCACACTACTATAAATATACTACCTGAGAGTAGGCATTTTATAAACTCACAATTCGGTTCTGCATGAATGGGGAGGCCTCGGAAAACCTACAATCATGGCAAAAGGGAAAGTAAGCAATTTTTTCACAAGACAGCAAGAGAGAGAGCATGCATGTGGAAGCGCCACACTTTAAAAAACATCAGTTCTTTTGATAACTCACTCACCATCATGATAACAGCCTGGGGGGAATTGCCCCCATGATCCATTCACCTCCCACCAGGTCCATTCATCCACATATGGAGATTGCAATTTGAGATGAAATTCAGGTGGTGACACAGGGCCAAACCACATCATCACCCAAGGCCATGGCATTCTATCTGGGTATCACTGCTGGTTATTCAGGGACCAAGAGCTCTTCAGCTAGCAGGTGATGTATCCTGCCAGTACTGGGTCCTTCTCCTCAAGGCAGTAGCTTTCTTTATGGCTCAGGGTATATCTAGAAATGTCATCTGAGAGCTCGGGCCTGGAAAGAGCCCCTCTGACTGGTGCCCTATTCTACTATTGCTGAGCTGGTATTGAA
>PVKP010011929.1:31476-60028 GCA_004027715.1 Plecturocebus donacophilus | reverse complement strand
CTACCACTACCACCACCATCACCATTACCTCCACCACCACCATCACCATCACTACCACTGCTACCACCACCGTCACTATCACAACCACCACCATCATCATCAGTGTCACCACCACCATCACCACTGCCAGCATCACTACCATCACTACTACCACTACCACCACCATCACCATCATTACCTCCACCACCATCACCATTGCTACCACTACTACCACCACTGTCACTATTATCACCACCACGATTATCACAACTACCATCACATTATCACTGTCACCATCACCATTATCACCACAACCACCACCATTACCATCACTACCACCACCACCTCCAGCACCACCTCTTCCATCACTACCACTACTGCCCCCACCATCATCACTATCATCTCCACCATCACCACTACCACTATCGCCACCATCACCACCTCCACCTCCACCATCACTACCAGCACCAATCACGACCATCACCTCACCACCACCACCACCACCACCACCACCACAACAACAACAACTATCTGGGAATTTTTATTGTCCAGTGGCCCCAGGTTCAACTGACTGTGAAGCCAGAACCTTCCTCACAAGACTACAAGGATTTCCAAAGACCCCAGTAACTGCAAGAAACATGTAGAGTGCATGATTTCCAAGTACCTGAAATATGGTAGTAAGACTGAGGAACTGAAATTTTCGTTTTATTTTATTGTAACTAATTTGAACATAAATTTAAATAGCTACATGAGTCCAATGTCTACTGTGTTGGACAGGGCAGAACTAGAGGGTGAGAGGAAGAGCCTGATCTACTCAGCACCTGCTTGCAGATCACGTCACTGCTTCAGTAAATCCACTGGAAAATACCAAGTCTTAGAGTTGAGAAAATCTGGACATATACTTAGAAAAACATGGACAATATGTGAGAATTGACTGCTTCTTCTACTCCTTCCCCTATCCACCAGACTACAGACTCCCACAATCACCAACCTCCTTTCCTTTCATTCATGGAGACTCTATCCTGGGAAAGGTCATGCTGCCTTTTTCTGTAATTGTGCTACTAAGAATGGAAAAAATTGGGGGTGATGATAAAGCTCACTTTGGGGCTGCTACAAGTAAATTATCTGACCAGACTCCAGAAAAATGTTGCAGTATTTAAGAATCTGGGCCCAGGAGCCAGGGAGCCTGAGTTAAAGCTTGCCTTTGCTACTTGTCATCTCCGCATAACTCTGGAAAATTACTTTGCAAAACATTATTTACTTATCTATAGAATGGGGATAACAAAAATTCCAACTTCACCAGGCTGCAAAAAGTCAGCGGTTCTCAAACTTTCGGTCTTCTGATCCCTTTATACTCTTAAAAGTGAGGACTGCCCCAAAACCTGTTTTGTGGGGTAAATCTATCAATGTATACGGTTTTAGAAATAGAAAGAACATTAACAATAATAAACCCATTCTACATTAATATAAAGAACATATTTTTGTGAAAAATTACCATATTTTCCAAAACAAAAAGTAATTAGTGAAAAGTGTGACATCATGTTACATTTCTGTAGCTCTCATCAGTGTCTGGCATAATAGCAGACAGCTAGGTTCCCATCTCTGCTTCAGCATTCCATCTGTTGCAATATGTTGTTTTGGTTGAAGTATATGTTGAAAATCTGGTTTCATGCAGGTGTGTAATTGAAAAAAAAAAAGAGTATTTTCATAGCCTTTTCAGATAATTTTGGGTAATCAGGGCACAGGAGGCAGGGAGCTTGGGTGAGATGCTACATGAAACTTGAAAAGTGGGCATAAGTAAAGGTTAGTTACAATGTAGGATTTGAAGCCATATCAATAAACTTTTCATACTTCATTACACTAGAACCTGTTGGTGTATCATGTACTTTGAGTGTATCTTTTACCTAGGCATAATTTTGTAACGTCATACATCAGTCATTTGGAAAATATTGGTTCATTGAGTTATGCTTGATATTCCAAATGTTATCATGTTTTCATCATGCAATATCAAAACATCACATTTTTAAATATCACCACTAACATCATCAGAGTAAGTGTTTTTAAATTGCATTTTATTTTTTAACTTTTATTTTAGGTTCAGGGGTACATGTGCAGGTTTGTTATATAGGTAACATGCATGTCAAAGGGGTTTGGTACAGATTATTTCATCACCCAGGTAATAAGAACAGTACCTGACAGGTAGTTTTTCAATCCTCACTCTCCTCCCACCCTCATGTTAGGCCCCATTATTTGTTATTTCCTTCTTTGTATTGATGTGTATTTGTTGTTTGGCTCCCCCTTATAAGTGAGAACATGTGGTGTTTGGTTTTCTGTTCCTGCATTAGCTCACTTTAAGATAATTACCTCCAGCTCTTTCCATGTTGCTTCAAAAGACACGATCTTGTTCTCTTTTATAGCTGTGTAGTGTTCCATGGTGTATATGTACCATATTTTCTTTATCTAGTTTACTGCTGATGGGGATTTGGGTTGATTCCATGTCTTAGCTATTGTGAATAGTGCTGTAATGAACATACGTGTGCATATGTCTTTATGGTAGAACAATTTATATTCCTTTGGATATAAAACCAATAGCGGGTTGCTAGGTTGAATGGTAGTTCTAAGTCTTTGAGAAATCACCAAATTGCTTTTCACAGTGGCTGAACTAATTTTCATTTTGACCAGCAGTGTATAAGCACTCTCTTTTCTCCAAAACCTCATCATCATCTGTTATTCTGGCTGGTGTGTGATGGTATCTCACTGTGATTTTGATTTGCGTTTCTCTAGTGATTAGTGTTGTTGAAGTTTCTTTCATATATTTGTTGGACATGTATGTGTTCTTTTGAAAAGCATCTGTTCATGTCCTTTGCCCAATTTTTAATAGGGTTGTTTGGTTTTCTTTTGTAAATTTGTTTGTTTCATACAGACACTGGATACCAGGCTTTTGTGATATGCAGAGTTTACAAAATTTTCTCCCATTCTGTAGGTTGTTACTCTGTTGAGAGCTTCTTTTGTTATGCAGGAACTATTTAGTTTAATTAGATCCCATTTGTCAATTTTCACTTTTGTTAAAATTGCTTTTGGGATCTTTGTCATGAATCTTTGCCCATTCCTACGCCCAGAATGATATCACCTAGGTTATTGTTCCAGGTTTTTAGAGTTCTGGTTTTTACATTTAAGTCTTTAATTCATTTTCAGTTTATTTTTGCATATGGTGTAAGGAAGGGGTCCAGTTTCAATCTTCTGCATATGGCTAATCAGTTATCTTAGTGCCATTTATTGAATAGGGAGTTCTTTCCTCATTGCTTGTTTTTGTCAGCTTTATCAAAGATCAGATGGTTGTAGGTGTGTGGCCTTATTTCTGGGGTCTGTATTCTTTTCTACTGGTCTGTGCATCTGTTTTTGTACCAGTACCATAATATTTTGGTTTCTGTAGCCCTACAGTCTGAAGTCAGTTAGTGTGATGCCTTCTGCTTTGGTCTTTCTGCTTAGGATTACTATGGCTATAAGGGCTATTTTTTTGGTTCCATATTATTTTTAAAATAGTTTTTTTCTAGTTCTATGAGCAATGTCATTGGTAGTTTGACAGGAATAGCATTCAATGTGTAGATTGCTTTGGACAGTATGATCATTTTAACAATATTGATTTTTCCAATCTATGAGCATGGAAAGTTTTTTCCGTTTGTTTGTGTCACCTCTGATTTCTTTCAGTAGTGTTCTGTAATTCTAATTCTAGAGATCTTTCACCTCCCTGGTTAGCTGTATTCCTGCATGTTTTAATATTTTTGTGGTT
Organism: Plecturocebus donacophilus; assembly: GCA_004027715.1. Taxonomy (NCBI): domain Eukaryota; kingdom Metazoa; phylum Chordata; class Mammalia; order Primates; family Pitheciidae; genus Plecturocebus; species Plecturocebus donacophilus. Next base: position 56,259 of record PVKP010011929.1, on the reverse strand, counting down.
ATTATGAGTGAGATCACATTCTTGATTTGGTTTCAGCTTGGATGTTGTTGGTGTATAGAAATGCTACTGATTTTTGTGCATTGATTTCACATCCTGGAACTTTGCTGAAGTTGTTTATCAGATATAGAAGCTTTTTGGCAGATACTATGGGATTTTTTATGTATAGAACTATATCATGTGCAAATAGGGATAGTTTGACCTCCTATCTTCCTATCTGGGTGCTTCAGAAAAAATTTTTAAGTATTAGACATCTTCTAGGACAATAGTGTTTGCAATTCTCTTGTGACTCACATAATTTCAAATTTATCCAAAACACAAAATGAAGTGGAAGATGGCAATGAATGGCATCAGATTTTTTGTTTCTCTCTGTTGTCTTTCTAGTAGTTAGTTTTAGTGTATGTTTACATTTTGAAAAACCAGATGAAAAAATGTCTGTTCTTTATTCAATAATCCAGGTTTAGAAGAATTACCTTCTTCTGTAATTTTTATACAGTGCAGACCTCAAGAATGTATGAAGAATAATCAGATTCATTATAGAGGATATCTTAGCCTGTAGTTAGAATGTTTTTGATTTGCATATAGAAAAAAAATAGAATAGTTTGTTTGGGAGCCAGGTAGGTACCAATGTCCCGAAACTTCAGACTTGTTTCAGGAGTGAGTATTTCACTTACATAGTACTGCATAACAAACTACCTCAAAACTAAGTTGCTTAAAACAAACCAGTCATTTATCATCCCTTGTGATTTCCATAGGTCAGGAATTTGGGAGTTGCTCGGCTGGGCAGTTCTGGCTAAGAGACTGTATGAGACTGCAGTCAGATGCTGGCTGATGGAAGGAGGCCTCAGTTTCTCACCATGTGGACTTCTCCATAAGACTCATTGAGTGTCTTAATACATGGTGGCTGGCTTCCTCCAGAGCAAGTGATCCAAGGTAGGGAAAGGTGGAAGTCACAATGTCTTCTATGGCATAGCCTCAGAAGTACACAGCATCATGTCTGTAATATCCTATTGGTTATAAAGATCAAACCTTTCAATGCAGGGGAGAGTTCACAACAATACTGAATATGAGTAGAAGAGAATCACTGGGAGCCATCTTGGAGGCTATCTTAGAGATTTGTTTTTGGTATAGGTTTCCCTTTTCTGCCAGCAGTTTTAATCTAGGCTCCATTATTTAGAAGTTTACAGAATACCTGATCCACAAGCATGGACAATAGTATCTGACTACAGTGAAGGCAGTGGTGGAGTGGGATCATATCAATGGGATCCACTTTTGTATTACATGCTACGCCATCCTGAAGCAGCCGGTATCTTGGAAAGGTAGAACATCTTCTAACATTGCAGCTGATGCTCCTGCTCAGAGGAAATGCTCAATGGTGGGGTGCCATCCTTTAGTCTGTGGTGTATGTATCAAATAATAGACCTCTATGTGATACTTCAGTAGAAGAACAAAGAGATCTTGGAACCAAGGAGTGGAAGCAGGCGTAGCCCCTTTGGTGGATTTTGTGCTTCCTATCTCTGTCTGATCCCTGCAGGGTTGAATGCCCTGGTCCCCAAAGAGAGTGTACTCTTGCCACAGGGACACAGCAAGATTTCCACTGAACTACAAATTACAGTTATGGCTAGACTCCAGTAGGCAAGAAGAAAGTTGTCATACTGACAGGTGTAATTGACTATTAGTCTGGGTCCTCTGAGAAGCAGACCCCAAGATGGGATTAAACGTGTGAATTTTACTGGAGCAAAGGCTTGTGAAAGAAAATGGGTGGTAGACGTGTTAGGTCAGGAGAATGGCCAGACCATGTTGTAAGTCTGGTGCTGAGAGGTGGAGCGGGAAGGATGGGAGGGCCCTAGACTGCCATGCAATACAAGGAAGTTTCAAGAAGGGCCTTGGGGAGTCTTAAACCCAAAGCAAGCCATTAGAGAAGTCCCGTGTCTTCCAGAAAGACCCACCACAGTATCCCTGCTGTGCCCAGACATTGACCTAGAGCTGCCTGTGGGAAGTGCAGCCTCAGATTTCAGAGCCAGTGGCTAGGATCCTCGGTCAGTTACACTCCCTGTCCTTGGAGTTCTGCTAGATGCTTCATCAGAGCTGCAGCATGAATCCTGATCCTTAGGAGGAGGCGAACTGCTTTTACACAAGGAGGAAGTGAGAATACATGTGCATCCTTCTGGTATTATACTTCCTCACCCCATCCTAACTGTGAATATATGAATGTGTGTCTGTAGTAGTCAGGGTTCTTCAGAGAAACAGAACCAATAGGATATAATATGTAGACACATGACAGCGGGTTTTATTACGGGAATCGGCTCACACCATCATGGAGCTGAGAGAGCTCATGATACGCTGTCTGCAAACTGGAGGAACAGGGAAGTCAGTGGTGTTGCTCAGTCACCTGAAGGCCTGAGAACCAGGGAAGCTGATGACCTCTCAGTCAGAGGCTGAAGGCTGGAGAACCTGGAGTTCTGATGTCCAAGGGCAGAAGAAGATGGGAATCATAGTTCGGTGGTGGGGGTGGGGTGGGGGTGGGGGAGAGAGAGAGAGAGCAAGTGAGAAAATGTTTCTTTCCTCTGCCCTTTTTTATTCCTATCTGGGCTCTCAACTGCCCACACTGAGTGAGGGCAGATCCGCCTGACTTAGTCCGCTGATTCCAATGCCAATCTCCTGTGGAAGCACCCTCACAGGCCTACCCGGAAATATTCTCTACCTTAATCCAGTCAAGTCGACACCTAAAATGAACCATCACAATGTGTGAGGGTTCAGTACAATCCTGTATATGTCTGTACAGGATCGTAGGAACGTGAAGGATACACATTAACTTGGGAATAGCGTGGTGGATAATGTTGATTTGTTGCCCCAGCCCTATTCCCAATCCTCTTTCCCCTCGCGACTTTGCAGCCAAAGATGGCCACGTGACCCTGTCCTGACTTATAAAACCCAAGGAGCATTCTGCCGGTTGCTCTGTCTGCCTTCCTCCCGCTTCCTATTGGGATGTGGGCTTGGTGCATGAAGCTGCAGGAGCCATGTTGGGACCGTGCAGGAGAGGCCGAAAGAATTGCCAGCAGCAAAGTACCTCGCTGCTTCTAATGAGAAGAAAACTAAATCCCTCTGGTTTCACTCACAGTCAAAGCGTGTCCTATGATACACACAGGATGTCACGGGGTATGCGTGTGCGTGTAGGGGGAGGGGTCAGTTGAGACATAGAAAAGCAGATATAAGACCACTGAAAAATCACGTTATGTTGGCTGGGCGCGGTGGCTCACGCCTGTGATCCCAGCACTTCGGGCGACTGAGACGGGCACACCGGGAGGAAAGGCGATGGAGACCATGATAAACAACATAGTGAAACCCTGTCTCTATTGGATTACAAAAAACGAGCTAAGGCTGCTGGTGCGCCCCGCAGTCCCCACTACTCGGGAGGCCGAGGCAGGGGAACCTCTGGAACCCGGGAGGCGGAGTCTGCAGAGAGCCGAGATCGCGCCGCTGCACCCCAGCCTGGCAACGGAGCAAGACGCTGTCTCAAAAACAAAAAACAATCAGGTATGTCATTACACGTAAGCCTTCACACACATAGCTCTGTAAATGCTTTGATATATATTAACAAACAATAATTAAATATTTAAGTTATAAAACTATCCATTTTATTTGTATTACACTTTATTGGCATAATACTTCACATCTATTTTTAAAATCCTTTCTTTAATTATGTCCCATTTTAACATTTTTAAATGTGTATACTTCTTTCTGTGCCAGATGTTAATTTAAGGTTAATTTATTTACCTTTTAAGAAAAGCTTAGATTTTGTTGCCCTCCATTGTTTATTTTCTAACTCATTTAATTCTTACCTACCTTTCTCGTTTCTTTCATTTTGCTTTCTTTGGGTTACCCTGTTCACTTTTTTAACTGCTGTAGTCGAATATTCCATCATAAACTTTGAGCTTTTATTATTTTTTTGAATGTCACAAATCCTGGGCAAAACACAAATTTTGGATTAACGCAGTTGATGATGAGCTCCCATGGTCTTCCCGGTCCTTGTTCTTAATCAGGAGGTGAATTAAAGTCCTCCTCTTCTATGTATGTGGAAGAAGGGTAGGCAGAGGAGAAACGGCAGGTAATGGAGGCAGAGAGTGGGTCCCCAGCCAATTCCTGGACTCGGAACCCTCTAGTCAATATTCAAGCCAGAGTAGACGATCACCACTAGGTGGCGCCCAACCGCAACCGGGGCTAGGACGAGTTTTGAATTTGAACCTGAAACTGGACCTTCAAGACATTTTTGCCCATGTGCTTTTATTTTTCCTCTTCATCTCCTTTTTTTCCTTTTACTATTTTGTTAGTCTTCATTACACTACTCCTTCATCTCCTTCTTCTATTTCAAATATTTTACTAGTTACAGTCAAGATTCTATCATGCATACTTTACTGGTCAATATTTCTTTGTTTTCCTTCCGCAGCTTACAAAGATTTAAAACTCCTTCTTCCATGTCCCATGTTATGTTTCCTTAGTATTTTAGTTTTGCTTGCTTTTGGCTCTTCTGGATTAGATGATCTTGTTTTAAATCAATGCTTATCGACTTCCCTGCTCACTGTTTCTTCTTGCTTCGCACCCTGTTTTGGGTTCAATATCACTTTTTCTGAAGTACATCAAATGAGTAGTTTTTTCAGCCATAAATCAGTGGTAAATTTTTTTAGCTTTCGTTTTTGAAAATATTTTTAGTTTACTTGGGTATAAGAGAAACTCTTCTATTGTTGCTAATAATTTTGTGGTCACCCTAATTGTTATTTCTTTTTAGGTTATATCTTTTTTTCAGGTGCTTTTTATTTTTAATTTTTGTAGGCACATAGTAAGTGTATATATTTACGAGGCACATGAGATGTTTTGATACAGGCATGCAATGTGAAATAAGCACATCATGAAGTATGGGGTATCCATCCCGTCAAGCTTTTAGCCATTGAGTTTCAAACAATCCAGTTATACTCTAAGTTATTTAAAAATGTACAATTAAGTTATTATTGACTATAGTCACCCAGTTGTGCTATGAAATAGTAGGTCTTATTCATTCTGTCTAATGTTTTTGCACCCATTAACCGTCCCTAGCTCCCTGACAACCTCCAGTACCCTTCTTAGCCTCTGGTAACCATCCTTCTACTCTCTATGCCCATGAGCTCAGTTGTTTTGACTTTTAGATTCCACAAATAAGCAAAAGCATGTGATGTTTGTCTTTCTGTGCCTGGTTTATTTCAGGTACTTTTAAGAGTTTATTTCTTGTTTAAAATTTTGGCTCCAAAGTATGTAGTTTCATGGGGTTTTTGTTGTTTTTTTTTGTTGTTTTATCCTACTTGGAACTCAGGGATTTTCTTTAATTCTGAAAAATTCCCAGCATATTTCTTTGAGTTGTTTCTAACCCCCTTTCCTCCATTCTTTTCTGGAATTGATAGTTCGTTTAGGCTGGAATTTGTCAGTCGACCCTCCATGGCTCTCAAACTCTCTTTAAGATTTTCTTTGTTATTATCTTTCTGTGTTTCATACTGGATGATTTTCTCAAATCCATCTACCAGTTCACTAGTTCTTTTTAAGTGCATTTAACCTGCTGTTTAATTTGAGTTTAACATTTGAATGATTACATTTTTCAGTTCTAAAAGTTCAATTTGTTTATTCTTTAAATCCCTTGCTTACATTTTAAGAGTCCTGTCATTTTGAAGTGTTTATTATGCCTTCTTTTATTGCCTCAGTTTAAACATACTTATTTTGCAGCATCTTTGAGATTATTTCATTATTTCCAGCTTTTGGCCTCATTGTTTTTCCATGTGTTGTATGAGCTGATGCTCCTCGCTGATACCTTTTTATCATATAGTTAGTCATTATTATTATTATTATTATTATTATTATTTTATAGAGACAGGGTTTCACCATACTGGTCAGGCTGGTCTTGAACTCCCAACCTTAGGTGATCCACCAGCCTCAGCCTCCCAAAGTGCTGGGATTACAGGCGTGAGCCACCACACCTGGCCAGTTAGTCATTATTTACCATAAGACTTTATTTCTCCTTCTAATGAGAGTCCCATGTACTCTGGGTTGTGGATAACTCCTTACAGAGCAGTTTGGTATCACTTCTCTTTCTTTAGTTTCCTGTGGCTCCACTGGTCATGGGCCAGTGATTATGTTAATATCTTGCTTGAGATTCTTATAACATGTAGATAGCTTAAATTCATACCCCATACCCAGGATAGGTTTGGGGCTTTTCACAGGATGTATACATTTTTTCCTACTCAGTCTGGAAAAGATAGCCTGCTTTCTGTCATCCCCAGTCAGTAGTTCTAGTTACCCTTTGAAGTCCTGGAAGTATTTTTGAGAGTCCCAGTTTTAAACAGAGGTATAGGTTCCAGCCTGAGCAGCAGGGGCCTGTAACCAGGCCTGATTCTTTTTGTTTGTTTGTTTTTTGAGATGGAGTCTCTATCTCCAGGCTGGAATGCAGTGGCACCATCTCAGCTCACTGCAACCTCCGCCTCCGGTGTTCAAACAATTCTCCTGCCTCAGTCTCCCAAGTAGCTGGGACTACAGGTGCACGCCACCATGCCCAGCTAATTTTGTATTTTTTTAATAGAGATGAGGTTTCACCATGTTGGCCAGGATGGTCTCCATCTCTTGACTTTGTGATCCGCCCACCTTGGCCTCCAGAAGTTCTGGGATTACAGGCGTGAGCCGCTGCACCCAGATCAATCCAGGCCTGATTCTTTCCTGGTCCCTCCTGTGTCAGTTGGAGCTTACATCTCTGAGTTTAAATTTCCTTTTTGTGTCTGGTACCTGGGAATTATCTTGGCTTTCTTTCAGGCTATGTATTTCAGCTTTTATAAATATTTACTCAGTATTTACATGTGTTTGGGTGGGAGGAAGTCTTTGTTGAGTCAGCCTGCCATACCTGCAGCCTTGGAGGCCTTTTCCATGAAGAAGTTGGTCATGCATTTCTCTCTTAAAGGAGTCTGGCCAAGTTCCCTTTAACCCCCCTGACCTCATGCCTCAAGGAAGTTTGACAAGCCAGAAGCCTAAATTGCATACCTGAGCTGAGCTCCCTCTTCTATTTTATTTGCATCATTTCTCAAAAATAATCACAGAAGGATGGAGCTTGGTGAGGCCTTAAAATCCTCTAGTCTAATACTCTCTTTAATCAGATAAGGGACCAGGGACTACCTGGGCCCCTGGATTTTGGATTCTCCATCTGAAACACTTTCAAATTCATTATCTTGAGCAGAGTGTAGGAATAGGAACACTGGATTTTGAACCAGAAAACCAAGAATTGCATCCCAAATTTGTCACTTACCCGCTGTTTGATCCTGGGCAATCCTTTTGAGATCTAGTGCGTTATCTGTCAACCGAAGGCAGGCTGCATGGAACTTCTGATTCAGCAGGCGTGACAGTTTCTGATATGCAATAGGCATTAATATTTTCTTCCTTATGGTTAAGAGCTCTCATATCCACTCTTGGAAACATCTCTCTGAAGCTGTTCATTCTCACAGAATCTGCCTGGAAAAAACTCACAAGATACTTGGAGACTTATTAAATCAGAAGGTGTCAAGTTGGGAAACAGAAGGTTATTTTCCGTTTCCCTTCTTTCCAACCAAATACTGAAACTTTGTTCCCAAAGGGTAAGGTAAGTCTTTGTTAAAGAGTTACACAAAGGCTGTAAAATTGCAAGCGAAGCCATTGCAACCTCGCAATGTTTTTTATTCCAGCTTCACATTCATTGGTGTGTGGCTTTCTTATGGGATTCATGGGTGAATTCTAGACCAGACTGTTGGCAGACTTACTCTGTAAAGGGCCAGATAGCAAATATTTTAGGCTTTGAGGACCACAATGGTCCCTATCACATTCTTTGTTTTGTTTGCCACCTTGTAAAGATGTAAGAGACATTCATAGTTCCTGGTCTATACAAAAGGAAAGCTGTGGGCTGGATTTGGCTCACAGGTCTGACTGTAGCTGCAGTTTTCTGAATCCTGTTCTAGAGGGACACAGCCTTCTGATTATGTCCATGAAGACTTTCCTGACTTCAGCAATATCATTCAGCGCTTAGGGGCACTTAGCCTAATTACCCTACCATGTTTGTACAGGAATGACAGCCTCCCTGATCTGCCGTCGCTGCCCCCAGCTCATGACCTTTCAGCCTAGTGCTAAAAGAAAAAAGGCTGCCCTCAGCACATGGTTACGGGGTTTCCACCCACCCAGTGCTTTTACCTTTTAATCAGAAAGTGACTTCCTAGGGGCTAATCAATGCTTAGCAACATTTACTATGTCAGGCACATTTGAAAAATGGTAGTAGTGTGTAGAGCTCAGAGTTATGTAGGGAGGTGAGCAGAAGAGGGCTGAACAGATGCAAATGCTCATGACCAGAGGCTACTGGGTTTAGGGACTCCATCTTCCTCTGGAAGTTGGATGGGATCAATCTCTCAGCAAACCTCTTAGGAACAGAGCACAGCAGCAGTATGTATAATAAGCATTGGAGCCAGTGCCAAATTTTAAACCTAACTTTGCTTTTTACGAACAATACGACCTTTATCAAGATTTTTAACCTCCTGTGTCTTAAGTTCCTCCTCTATAAAGTGGGAATACTAATAAAAGTAGCCATCTTGCAATGTTTATTTCACATATAAAAATGTGCATGTAATATATGCACATACATGTAATATGCATGTGAGCATTGTAAGCGAGGTGCTTAGTTATTAATGCTAAGACATAGAATGTATTCTTCTCTTTTTAGTTCAACAGTTATTTTGCATTAAATGAATCTTCTTTATTCAAGAAAGTCCCGGGAATGAATAACTTCTAGTCCCAATTTGAGATCAACATTTTTTCTTCATTAAGGTTTGTTAAAAAATTTCTTCACAAGTTTAAGCCTACATTTTGTGTGTCTATTTTCGCAGTTCAAACATACAATGCCAAGGAGCACCTGCCTTCTATACCCAGAGGACACAGTGATGCATGAGGAATCTGCAGTTCTTTCAGGCCAGAGTCTCTGCTCTCGAGACAATAGACTACAGGAATTTCTATGTCCCAGCAGTTCCTCAAGAGTTAATATAGGGTAAGAAGCAGAAAGCATGAGATAGTCTTACAAAGTCTGGCATGTGGTATGAGTTTGGTACAAATCGGATAAAAGTTTTGAATTAAAGAAAACACTGGGTTGAGCAGAGCGTCCTTAGTGGCAGCAATCACGTCACTGATAACCACAGTTTGCTGATGGAGCTGTGGTTAAACCTCCTGTGGATAATCAGTATTTGGCTGTGCCTGGGAATGCATCCTCTCTGTACCTCCGTGGAGCCGACCCTTCCAGGAGTCCCATGATACAGTGCAGGGAATGGCAGTAAGAGAGCAATAATGTCAGGAAATGAGGGATCACTTTACCATTGGAAACCACAGGAATCCTGGGCAGGCAGAAAGTCATCATGAAAATTGCTTTTTGGCAAGGTGACATGGATCAGCTCTCTCGGCCTCATGAAGAGCGTCTGCGATTTATTGTAGCTTTAATCACATTAAACCTCTGTGGTTATGGGATAGCTGCATCACAAGGGGGTTGAAGAACAATTCTGCTTTAGTCTAGTAATCAGTTTATGCCTAGTATTTTGTGAGGGTGAAGGAAAGTGGACAGTAAGGTTTCTTCACCTAAGATCCTAAAATTGGCTAGAAGGTCAGAGTTTACACAAATATAACACTTAAATACAAAAGTGAAACATCTCAGAAGCCGGGAAGCCCAGGATACAGGTCCTCCAAATCGCTTTAATAAAACAACAACAAAAAGGATTTATGCTAGAGATGGCTTAGGAAACTCCAAATATGACATTCTCATTTGGAAAGTCACAAAGACATGGCCATGAAAAAGAGTCTGAGAAGGCCTGCAGTAAAGAATATGGCGTAGCTTTGTTTAGCCCTGAGTTCCACAAATATGATTGACCTTGGTACCCCGACTCTACCCACTGCCCAGTGATCTGGAGTTCCTTGAGTATTCAGTTGAAAGCATCAGAAACCAACTCTAGCTAAAAAGAGCAAAAGAAAGTTTTCTGGAAGAATATTGGGAGCTTATGGAATTGTTAGGAAGACTGGAGGACCAAGCTGCCTCCCATGTGGCTGGGGAGGCAGAGGTGGACAGATTGCATGAGCTCAGGAGTTTGAGATCAGCATGGGCAACATAGAGAAACCCTGCCTATACAAAAAACAGAAACGTTAGTTGAGCATGGAGGTGTGCACCTGTAGTCTCAGCTACTTGAGAGGCTGAGGCCGGAGATCACTTGAGCCTGGGAAGTTGAGGTTGCAGTGAGCTGAGATCACACCACTACACTCCAGCCTGGGCCACAGAGTGAGACTCTGTCTCAAAAAAGGAGAAAAAGGAGGAAAAAGTCAGCTCCATTATTTAATTCCAGTATGATCATGGACAACTTGGTTGTCATCATCAAGATTCAAATTCCTTACCTGTGAAATGGGGTGATATGGTTTGGCTGTGTCACCACGCAAATCTCATCTTGAATTGCAGCCCCCATAGTCCCCATGTCTCATGGGAGGTAATGGAATCACGGGGGTGGGTTTTCCCATGCTGTTCTCCTGATAGTGACTAAGTCTCACAAGATCTGACAGTTTTATAAAGTGGAGTTTCCCTGCATACATGCTTTTGCCTGCCACCGTGTAAGACATGCCTTTACTCCTCCTTTGCCTTCCACCGTGATTGTGAGGTCTCCCCAGCCATGTGGAACTGTGAGTCCATTAAACCACTTTTTTATTTTTTGTAAATTGCCCAGCTTCAGGTATGTCTTTACTGTCAGCGTGAGAACAGATTTATACATGGGGATAATGTGTTTTTCTAGTGCTGTGAGATAGAGATGTTTCCAGTTTAGGCCAAATAAAGAAGGATCACAGTCCTGGGGCCTTGGCAATGTTCGGGGGGCTCCACGTGTGCAGTATCTTACCTGCCTTCAGCCCACTCAACACACTGCTGCATTAGGGGATGGGAGCAGAGAGATTCTTAGGCAGAAAAAAGAACCTACCTTATAAAGCACGTTTATTTCCCCTTTATCCACTTTAGGAGAAAATCTGCATGGATCACATGTTTTTCTTTCTCCTTTTTTCCCCTCTTTCTCTTCCTTCTTCTCACACTTGCATTTCTTCTTTTATTCCTTTTGTGAGCACTGACAAGCCTCGAGTTTCAGAGTCTCCTTTTTGACACCAAGAAGTATTTATTTCTTCTTTCTCCCTCCTGTGTGAGAAAGGAAAGACCAGAGGGCTGGAGTTTGTCTGTCTCCCTCATCTGTAGGGGAGTTCTCTCTCAGTATGTGGGTTTACTATTGGGGTACAGTTCCTGCTTTCTGGAATATTTTAGGGAGAATCTAAACTTTTCTTCGTGACTCAGAATTATCACTATCGGTTGTGGCCTTGGAAAGATGTAGGATACTGAGATTTTGACTAAAAAAATCTACTTATAACAGGAGGAAGAAAACTTCCCTGGCTAAGTAAGCAATTAATCAAAGACTTTTAGGTCTCTTAACCTCCTGGGAAGAATGTTGCATTGGAGGTAAGGTGGTCAGCGGGTAATGCGGTCCCTACACTCAAGGAGACAGAGTCTGTCAGAATCTGGTTAGCATCATCCAGTAGTGTCCCCAGTTTGTGAAGCAATGACTGTGTTCTGGATTTTGTACTTACCCTTGATCTCCCACCAATGCAGAAAGTTAGGTGCAAAGGAAAGTGGTTAAAAGCTGTGGATTCTCAAGTCCTGGTCTCTCACTCCAAATCCCAACTTTGCCTCTCACTAGCTGAAAAATCTCAGGAAAGATGCTGAACTCTAAGACTGGAGCACTAATACCTACTGCACAGGATAGATGTGAGAATTAAATAAGGTGGTTCACAGAAGCAGACACAGCGCAGAAGCATCTAATAAATATTAAGTCTCACGATGTGCATTTATGGGTGAAGGAAAATTAGGCAAGAGTGGAGCCAAGGCTTGACTCAAATTCTATGTTTTCCATTTCGTCATGAAGCCATTGGCACAGGACAGAGAGAAAGTGGAGTAGAGGCATAATCACTGAGATATTTCAAGTCACATTCCTACTTAGAAGTAATAAAATTTCACGAATTTATTAGGGAAGATGTAGGTTCTGTTGCTAAAAACAAAAATATTAGTGGTTTAAACAAGATAAGGTTATATTCTTATCAAGAAACAGATGAAGCATAAGCAGTGTAAGGTGACATGGTGGCTCCACTATGGTAGCAACACAGGCTCTTTCTTGTTGGTCTGTCACCCTCAACACGTGGCTGGTTGTCCCCCTCCATTGCCATGTGCACATCCAGCCAGCAGGCGAGGGGACTGGAAAGTCTGAGCCTTCCCTTAAAGAAAAGCATGACTTGGAAGTTGTCCACATCACCTGCAATCACATTCCATTGGCTGTACCCAATTTCAAGGGAGGACGGGAAACACAGCTGGTCCTCCGTACCCATGGGTTATGCATCTGAGGATCCAATCAACGGCAGATCAAAAGTATTCAGCAAAAATTGCATCCATGCTGAACATGTACAGTCACTTTCCTTGTCATTATTCCCTAAACAACACAGTATAATGATTTACGTAGCATTTGCATAATATTAGGCAATATCAGTAGTCTAGAGATGATTTAAGGTATATGGGAGGAAGTGTGTAGGTTATATGCAAATATGTCATTTTATATAAAGGACTTGAGTATCCATGGGCTTTAGTGTCTGAGGGAGATCCAGGTACTAATTCCTCACCAATACCAAGGGACAACTATATAGACTTTATTCTGAACAATTATGTGCTCAACTATTATTAAAATAGAAAAGGAATAGTGACTATTAGGAGCTTAGATGAAATAGTTCCTCCCCATCAGCTTGTCGTCTTTGTCTTGTTTCCAAGCTAAACTGACAATTCATTGTAACCCCATTCTAGATATGCTGTAATCCAGATTACTTACCACCGGGGTTAATGGGTCTATGTATCACTGTTAAGTATTCCAGATGGCAAAGGTTCTTTGATTTCCGTTATTCCTTTATTGCTTTTATTTCCTTTATCACTGCCGGGCTGCCGGCTGGCATCTTGCTTGGCTGGCCTCTAGCCCTCAGAGCCCTCTCTCCTTTTATGCCTGCCCGGTCCTTCCCCTTTTCCATCCACTTTTACATTTGACACTTGCTTTTTTTTTGTAGATAGAATTATGTGCAATGCGAAAGCAAACTGGTTTGAGTGAAGGCTAACTTATCACAACTCCGGTGATTAATCCATGTTGGCTATTTGGTCCACCTCCTCGCTCGTTTCCTGATTCTCAGTAATGTTAGAATCGTTGAGATTGCTAGGTAAGAAGGTCTTTGTATTGGAAGAGAGGAGGTGCAAGGAAACCACTGATGGGGAGAACTAAGCCATGAAAGAGTGCAGTCTTATAGGAAATTTTTTGAGGGAAAAACACCATCACCACCACCCAGGACTTTAGAAGAAAAAGATGAAGGAGGTAAGGAGTATGGCAGAAATGAATGGGAAGAGACCAACAAAAATCCAGAGATGAAAAGTAGCTTTAAGTCTTTGAGGAGAATTGTGGCTTCCTGGTGTGGATGTCTGGAGCACCAGGTTTGTTCACACTGAAAGCACAATTTGGGGGTGGAGAAGGGTCTCTAGTTTGTTAGGGTTGTGGTTAAATTAAAGTTGGGGAACACAGGATCTGGAGTTAGTATGCAGTTCATCCTCTCACAAGCTGAAAAGAAGGCCATTAAGATGCTGGTCACTCAGCATGCTCTGGCAAGGCATAAACAGGGAGCTGAATGTTGGTCTTCACGCCGACCATTCTAATAACTAATCCTCTTTGTAACGGTCGATTTACATGTTAGAAGATCTAAAAGGCAGGAAGCGTAGAAATGGGCTTTGAATTTTCTTCCTTAGATTTCGTTTCCAATTAATCTTTCTGAGACAAGAATTGCAATCCACCACAAACTGTTTTGAAGCTTTCAAGAGCAGGTTTTGCTCCTTTGGACAAGATGCTAACATATTAAAAGGAAAGAAAACAACTTAGTGTTTGGATGGATATTTTTTCTCCTCGAATATGAAAACAACCTCTCAGTACCAATTAAAGGGCAGTTGAGAAATTCTATTTCACATAGACTTTTGGCAGCTTCCTTAGAATCATAGGACTGGAGAAGAATGCCCAGATTTTTTACAGATGAGGAAACTGAGGCCCAGAGAGGCCAAGCCAAGCTTGGAAAGACGCTGGCAAATTGGTGGGAGGGCTGGGACTAAAACCCTGTCTCCTGTTTCCTCGTCATGCCCTGCTACCACTCCGTTGCAGAACTGATCTGTAACAAAGAATGAGTGCCATCCTAAGCCTCATTTGTTTCTTTGAAATTTCTTTGTTTTTTTTTTTGAGACAGAGTCTTGCTCTGTCGCCAGTGCCAGGCTGGAGTGCAGTGGCGCCATCTCGGCTCACTGCAACCTCCGCCTCCCGGGTTCAAGCAATTCTCCTGCCTCAGCCTCCCGTGTAGCTGGGGCTACAGACGCTCGCCACCATGCCCAGCTAATTTTTGTATTTTAGTACAGACGGGGTTTCACTATGTTGGCCAGGATGGCCTTGACCTCTTGACCTCGTGATCCACCCGCCTCGGCCTCCCAAAGCGCTGGGATTAAAGGCGTGAGCCACCGGGCCCGGCTGTTTCTTTGGAATTTCTAAGGAAAGTCTACATTGTACGCAAGTGGAAAGGTTTTGCGTTCAAAGAGAAACACGTGCTACCAAGAAGAGAAGATGAAGATGCCCTTGCTCCTAAATGGGGATGTTTGGATATAATCTCCAGAGCGGACAAGAGGAGCTGTTTCCTGCCCCAAACAGTCTTTCCTGCACCCCTTGTCTCTGGATTGAAAACTCTCTCATATTTTCCTGAGACAAAAAGATTTAACAGATGGTAGTTTCTCCATTGCGCTGTGGTTAAAATTCAAACGTGATGTGAGAAGAAACACCCCTGCTGTTACCAGCTCTCAATATTAGCCCATAGTGACTTTAACCTTTTCTGAGGGTCAAGGGTAGAGTTTAGAATCTGATGAAATGTATGAGTCTTTCCCTTGGAAAATGGGCACACAAAATTGTAGTACCTTAGGGTCTTCACTTCCATCTGAAGCCCATGTTTGGACCAGATGAAGGAATCGTGCTTTTAAGTAAATTAGCTTGTCCCATTAACTGTCTGGTCTTAACTAGCAAAGACTAATGGGAATAAAACTAAGTTTCCATGGGAGAAAAAGAGCCAAATAGAAGCTTCCCTCAGGAGTAAGAAGTCAAGATAGAAAGTTCTGGACAATCTAGAGAGAAGGAGGACAAAGGCACATCAGAGAGAAAGATTCCCAGGGGAGTTTGGAGGGAAGCCCAAAACAAACTTCTCAACCTCAGCACCTTGTCTAGCGTTGGCCGTAATTATGATTTCCAGGCTTTTCTAACTTACTTTGCCAACCTTTGTAATTATTCCAAAGTCACACACCTCCTTGGAATCCTTCCCTAATGCATGCTGCTCTCAAAGGCAGCGCAGGCTGGTGAATAAGATGTCTCCACAAGAGCTGAGTCCTTTTTCCCTGGCATTTTGCCACCTTTTGCTGCTCCTGGACCTTTCAGACTCCTAAAGGAGGTGGGACGTGTCTTAGAATATGCTATGGGGAGATGATAGATCACCACAGCCTAAACATGATCTTGGCAAGCACGCTGGGTAGTGATGTATTGACAAACATCAAAAGAAGTGCTGAATTCCAAACAAGAAAGTGAATTGGAGTAACTGCAGTGAGTCCGTTTTTAAAATCTTTTTTTAAACAGAAGGTGATTTGTAATGCTCAGCAGGACATGGTTGAGCGGAAAGCGCTACCACAGAGCAGGACCTGAGCCTCCAGGACACATATGTATTCTGGACTCCCCAGTAGTTCCAAAGAAGTGACTCTGAAATAGAAAGCCAGTGCTGAGCAGCCATTTTATGAGCTGTTGACAGTGGTTGCAAGTCATGAGCTACTATTCAGCACTCCACTGATTTCATTTTTTAAAACAGCGAGGTTCTCATCCCATAGCAAGAAAGACAGAATCTGAGTTAAAAGCAACTGGGTTGTAGGGCTGGGCACTCAGAAGCTAGGTGGTTGGCTGTATCTAGTCAGAACTGGCCAAAGGAATTTGTGCAAAATGGTCTATAATCTGTATCACTGGGTAGACAGTAGCCCAATGTAGCTGTTGAGCACTTGAAACATAGCGCAACAAAGGAAATAAATTTTAAATTTCACTTATTTAATTTAGTTTAACTAGCTACACATAGCTAATGGCTACCATATTGGACAGTGCAGATCTGAACCTATGGCTGAAACAAGTCAGCATTGGCTCATGGTATTGACCCTCTGCTGGAGGTAATGCCCACCTTTGCTCATGTCTTCATCCCTTCATTCAGCAGGCATGCCTGGACCTACAGAGGGTCTAGTAGCCTGATCACCTCTGTAGCCTAGGCCCCTGGGTGTTCTCCAGTAAGGTCATGCATCTCATTTCCAACTCAGCTGATACACTCCCCCATAGGCTAACAGGAAGAGTAGCAGTTCTTTCCTCACCTTGATCAGGATGCTCATCTTCCATTTCACCATTCTACCCTTGTCTTGCCCTTCTGGGGACATGTTGGCTTTGTTCCCTTCCCCTGCATGTAAAGCTGCCAGTCTTTATCAGTTGGCATTAAGTGATTGGTTTCCTTTTCTGCTTCTGTCTGTAAAATGGACATTTTTGGTATTCCCTAAGAGGACAAGTGGCTAGGTTGAAATCTTAACTCATTATGAGGTTTATGGTGAGAAGGACAAAATTTAGAGTTGGAAATGAGTCTGAGTTGATGAAGCTGAACTCTTTTTTATTGCTCTAAAAACTATGGAACCAATGCCTTACGTCAAAAAGGCAGTGTTCATTCATTCACTTATTTGACAATATTTGTGTGCCAGGCACTGGGCACTGGTGCAACTATGAGTACATTAGCACACAAAAACAAAACCAAAAACCAGAACACACTTTCCCACACAACCACCAAACCCTGCCCCCCACAAAGAAAAACAGAAAAAAAAAAAACCCAGGAAGAGTTTTTGCCCTCATGTAGAGGTAAGTGCTATAAAAATAAAGTAGGGGAAGGGCATAGCTGCAGAGTGGTGCTCTTCTAAAAAATCCTTTCTGTGGGGTGGTATTGGAGTTAAGACACAGATGAAGTTAGGCACTGAGTCATGTTACTGTTTGGGGGAAAATCAATAGGCAGAGGAAACAGCCCAGGCCTGAGGCAGGGTATGTTTGGCTTGCTTGAGGGACAGTAAGCAGAGTGAGTCAGGGGGAGAATGGGAAGAAATGAGTGAGAGAGGGAGCCAGAGGCCAGAGCGTGTAGGGTCTTTTGGGTCATGGTATGGACTTGGATTTATTCGAAGTGCAATAAGATGCCCCAGTGGAGCCTTCCCTAATGTCAGCTATTATCTGTTCATTAGACAAGGAGATGCAACCTTGTATGCCTACAGGCAGGTAATGAGAGGGCTATCCTGTTGGAAAGGGTTGGCCACTTCTCTGCTCCAGACCATCAAGGCCATGCAGGAACGCAATACCTGGGCTGTCAGAGGTCACTCTCCATAAATGAAAATATAGAAATTTTAAAATGTGAAAGCCTCCAATTTTTAAATACTGGCAAAAATTCAAGTTAAACACACACACACAGAGTACAGGTCAAAGAAGAGATATCTGCAGATAGCATCCACCAGTCTGCACCTTCTGCATTGCACAATCATTTCCAGGGAGTTTGGATTTTCAGTTAAAGCACCTGAGAGAAAGAACATTGTAAATGACACCCAAACAAAATCACTAGAGGATTTGGAATAACTACCACTCTATTGCCGCTGTATAAGCCCAACCATATAAGACAAAATCTTCTACAAAGTGACACCTTCCCATTAGGATGTAGATGGTTTGGACAGACCATTGCTCCCACAATGATACAGAGACAAAAATGAATAAGCTTTAAAAAAAATCATATAGGCTGGGTGTGGTGGTTCATGCCTGTAACCCCAGCACTTTGGGGGGCCGAGGCAAGCAAATCACAAGATCAGGCATTGGAGACCAGCCTGATCAACATGGTGAAACCTCGTCTCTACTAAAAATACAAAAATCAGCCAGGTGTGGTGGCGGGCACCTGTAATCCCAGCTACTAGGGAGGCTGACGCAGGAGAATCGCTTGCACCTGGAAGGCAGAGGTTGCAGTGAGCCGAGGTTGTGCCACTGCACTCCAGCCGGGGCCAGAGAGTGAGACTCCATCTCAAAACAACAACAACAACAACAACAACAACAAAAACAAAAACATATTTTAAAAAAGCACTGGAGAGCTGGAGACACAAATACATCCAAAGGAACCCAATTCTACAGAGAGATGAATTTCCACGGAATGTGAAGAAATGGAGGGCTTCTAGGGACATGTGAAAA
Organism: Plecturocebus donacophilus; assembly: GCA_004027715.1. Taxonomy (NCBI): domain Eukaryota; kingdom Metazoa; phylum Chordata; class Mammalia; order Primates; family Pitheciidae; genus Plecturocebus; species Plecturocebus donacophilus. The sequence goes on along the minus strand of PVKP010011929.1, from coordinate 37,804 downwards.
GTCTGAGTGTGTGGCGGGAGGAAGAGGACCGTCACGCAAAGAGGGGCCCAGGTGGGTGAGGAACAGCTAGTCAGTCTTTCAGCAGATACATGGGCTCGGGTGACAGACGGGGATTAGCAGGAGCCGCCACTGCCGGGCTGGCGTTCCCCTTTGCTAATTCCACTCCCTGAGGTCTGGCTGAACGTGTGCCAGGGCAGGAGGCTGACGGCTGGGCCTGCAAAGGCAGAGGGAGGGCCATCCTCCTGGTGCTGAGTTCCAAAGCTTGCAGACAGTTCTGTAATACTTGAAAAGTGCATCTCACTCTGGAGACATTCGCACAAGTTGCAGTCATTATTAAAGATCTGTGTTCTTTCTTAGGAAATAAAACGGGTGTGTCTTACAATGGGTGACATTTTAGAGTCAATGAGACATGGTAACAGTCATGGCTTTTTTTTTTTTTCATTTAAGAAAGAAATCAGGAATTAAGAGCAAGTTATTTAAAAAATCCAACTAAACTTTTTTCTTACCCTTAAAAAAAAAACTTGAAAAAAGTGGTTTAAGAAATCTTTTGAGGCACAAACACAATGGAATTTAAAATAGTCACTAAAATTCTCATTACAGCCTATGTAGAAACGTGAACTATTTATGTAAACTGAAAAAATGACACAAAATAGAAATATTTCTTGAGCAATTTATGTTTAAAAAAAGTTACACATGGAAAGTAAAGTGGAAAAATACACCAAACGTAATTAGAAGGCTGATTATGATCTCAATATTTTATGATATCTGTATTTATGTTATACCTGAATAAATGTTTCTTTAGAAAATTTAAAAATGGCTGCCATGCATGGAAGGAGTGAAGAGGGGGCTGCCGGCAGGGAACTCATCGGCAGTAGCCCCCAGAGGATAACGTACAAGGCACATTCTGCACAGGGAGACTGCCAGTCTGGCTGAGAGCACCCCCATAAGCACTCGGAATGAGCCCAGCTAACCAAGGGTAGGAGATTTGCCAATATCATGGAGGGAGAAATGCACATCTAGTCTATGCCCCACCATCCCAAAGGCTTGCAGGCTAACCTGCCTTCCTGGAAGAAAACAGAAAGCAAGTAGAGGGCATGTCACTGCTGGAGATCCCCACGATGGAGAAAATGCATCAGTGGTGAGTCCAGGTGTCACCATATAATAGCATGAGAGCTCTGCCTTTGTCCATCAACATGGAAGTGAAAGAAAAGAAAGCCACCAAGTTAGAGAAAGCAACCATGAAACTACCACCTTCAATAGCAAGAGCATCTACTTTGTGTCAGAGGCTTCCTGGGCACTGGATTATCCCATACTAGTAGGTTTCCTGTAGTCCTCTTCTTCCAGAATCAGAATAACCCATCTGTTGTAATTCCTAGTTCTATTGCTTCTTCTTCTTTTTTTTTTTTTTTGAGATGGAGTCTTGCTCTTGTCACCCAGGCTGGAGTGCAATGGAGCGATCTCGGCTCATGGCATCCGCTGCCTCCCGGGTTCAAGCCATTCTCCTGTCTCAGCCTCCTGAGTGGCTGAGACTACAGGCAAGTGCCGCCACACCAGGCGGATCTCTGTCTTCTGACCTCAGGTGATCTGCCTGCCTTGGCCTCCCAAAGTGCTGGGATTATAGGCATGAGCCACCGCACCTGGCCTGCTAGTTCTATTTCTGCCACAATATTACAGTGCCTACCCATGAAAGGCATTCAAAAGATATTTTTGAACAACTGACTAAATAAGTAACTACATTCATCATTTATTAATCCGGTTTAGGTAGAACTCTCAACATGAAACAGAACGCACTGTTCCCTCACTCCCGAGATGCTGCCCCTTGCACACCAGGCCCTCCCTCTACAGACATCCAGGCTCTGTCTGGGTTTGGCTCATAGGAGATGGAAACTTTGGGCCGGGCCAGACCCCTCACACCATCTTTATCAGGAACACCTGCTGCGTTGAAGGGGAACCTTTCCCCATCCACTCTGTATCCTTCCCCAGAAATTTAGCACAGAAATATTTGTTTTGATATTGTTATTATATTGTTTCAAACACAAGGAATCAAAGAAGCAAGCAAGTCTCCTAAACTTTTCTCTGGCCATGATTAGAGCTAGGAATTAGCCTGTTATTTTTCTTTTGAGATTTTAAGTTTGCTTATTATTACAACATAAACCCATCCCGATTGGTACTTTTCCCCCTCACTATCAATTGACTTTAAACTATCCCTTCAGCCTGATCATTACTTACGTTTAATGAGGTACAAATATTGCCATAAGAATCAGACTCTCTAACTGGCAAGAGCAATAACGTGTGCCTCACAGGTTTCTAATCAAATGGTAAGTGACACCGCTCATCTTAGGGTTCACCTGGAACCTTCTAGACCTCAAAGGCAGTTATAGCTTCATGTGCTGGTTTGCATTTATTTATTTATTTATTTTTTGGAGACAGGGTCTTGCTTGTTGCCTAGACTGGAGTACAGTGGCACAATCATGGCTCATTGCAGCCTCTGCTTCCCTGACCCCAGTCATCCTCCCACTTCAGCCTCCCGAGTTGCTGGGACTACAGGCTAGGCTAATTTAAAAAAAAGTTTTCTTTTTGTAGAGATGAGGTCTCACTATACTGCTCGAACTCCTAGACTCAAGTGTTCCTCTTGTCTTGGCCTCCCAAAGTGTTAGGATTGCAGGCATGAGCCACTGTGCCCAGACAATACACTCTTGAGATTCATGTAAATTCTATTCTCCTCTTTTCTACCTGGCCTGAAGGCATCAGGAGAGCAGTAGATCAACACCTTTCAATTTATTCGTGTGGTTAATTCTTGACTATTTCCCAAGGCAGAGCATAAAAGGAGGTTATGCGCTATACCACATCAAACAAAAGTAAAAGAAACTCTCTTGTGACTAACTATAGTCAAAATTCTTTGCGGACCTCACTTTGACAAGACTTCATATTACGGCTGGGCCCAACCCCAGCCACACTGGAGATTTGTAAAGTGGGGAAGGGGTTGGAGAAGCCAAAGGAGGGTCCCCATCTGGTTCAACCAGAGCAGTTCAGCTGATGATTTTGATCCCTTTCTTCTCATCCAGATCAGCCCTTGACTGATTTTTGAGTCCTACTAGAGAGGTGAATTTATTCCATTTCTCTGCTATGTCTTGGGTGGAAGAGAAAATATTAGATGCAGAGCAATGGAAAAACTCCAGGCAGTGATATTCAGAAATGCAGGCAGACCAGCCAGGTGTGCAGTGGCTCATGCCTGTAGTCCCAACATTTTGGGAGGCCAAGGTGGGTGGATCGCCTGAGGTCAGGAGTTCAAGACCAACCTGGCTAACATGGTGAAACCCCATCTTTACTAAAAATACAAAAATTTGCTGGGGATGGTGGTGCGTGCCTGTAATACCAGTGACTCTGGAGGCAGGAGAATCGCTTGAACCTGGGAGAGGGAAGTTGCAGTGAGCCGAGATTGCCCCACTGCACTCCAGCCTGGGCAACAAGAGCGCAACTCTGTCTCAAAAAAGAAAAGAAAGAAATGCAGGCAGACAGTTCTGTCCATTGGACTCCAGTCCTTGGGAGAGGGATAGGTATGAACAAGGCAGGACCCCAGTCTTGAAGAAACTGGTGTACAGACCAGACTATCAGAGCAGTGATTAAAGTCCAGAAACTAACAAAGATACCTGGATTCCCACCACAACTCCAGGAATCACATAGTCAGGTATGAGAGAGATTCCTGTCTCCTTCACTATTCTTCTCCCCCTTTCAAATAGTATAGGATACTTAGCCAAGTGCAGGGCCACTCAGCTAAACACTGCATTTTCCAGCCTTCCTTGCAGCAATATTTGGCCTCCTGACTGAGTTCTGGTCTATGGTATGAGAGTAGGCATGACATGTGCACCTTCCTGGAGGAGGCAGGTGTTACTGTGCTCAGACTACTATAACAAAATACAATAGACTGAATGGCTTATAAACAACAAGAATTTATTTCTTACAGTTCTGGAGGCTGGGAAGTCTAAGAGCAAGGTGCTGGCTGGGTAGGGTTCTGGTAGAGGCCTTCTCCTGACTTGCACACTGCTGTCTTCTTGCTGTGTCTTCATTTGGTAGAGAGCGAGCAAGCTCTCTAGTCTCTTCTTATCAGGGCACTAATCCCATCATGGAATCCTACCTTCAGGACCTCATCTAAACATAATTACCTCCCAAAGGCCCCGTCTCCAAATACTATAACCTTGGGGGTTAAGGCGTCAATACATGAAGTTGGGAGGGACACAAATGTTCAGTCTATAACAAAGTATGTCCTCCTTACCTTTTTTTCTCCTCTCCCCAGCTGGAATGGGGATTATGCCAGTGGACCACTGTGGATCATGAAGAGAAGGGCAATATCCTAGGGACTGGCAAAGCCAAAAGATAGAAGGAGTATGTGGCCCTGACCAGTCGGGAAAAAGCCACCATGCCAGCTCCAACTTCTACGTGACAGAGAAATAAACTTCTGTCTGCTGTAAACGTTGTCACTTTTGGTCTCCTTGATAAGCATCTGATCCTATCCTAACTCGGTGATCTTGAAAGTGAGGTATAAGTTTCCCTGGGGGATAAATATCTCCCCCTGGATATGAAAACGCTTATAATTTTAAGGGAATCGATTGGCACATTCTTAAACTTCAACATAATGATAGATGTCATTAATGAAGGTAATAGCAATCCTCAAATTGAAAAATTAACTATGTTTCATGCACTTCCACTGATACTAATTCACTGCACAAATATTAAACAGATTCCTTCCTAAAATTAATCTATCTTAGAACATGCCTGTGGTTAAAACAATTTCCCTTTCTCCACAAATGCCCTTTTTCTCTCACTTCAAAGAAAAGGTGTAAGTCTCACTCATTCCAGTTTCTCAAACTTAATTCTTATCACCTTCTAAGGAACCTTTTAGACATTTTTTGTTAATCATTCTGATTATGAAATTTTAATACAGTACATATGCAGATGGTCCATGATAGTTCAGTTTATGATTTTTGACTTCACGATGGGCCGTATATCTTGTTGCTTTGCCAGTCCCTAGGATATTGCTCTCATCTGCATGATCCATGATGGTCCACCATGATGGGTTTATATGGATTTAATCTAATTGTAAATCAAGGAACATCTGACATAGTTCAACTTTTATTGATTTATTAAAATGTAACCCCATTGTAAGTTGAGGAACATCTGTACCCTGTATATCTATGTATTGTGCATATCTGTGCTTTATACATATAGGAGTAAGATTTTTTTCATCTTTTAAGAACAATTTTTTGTTCCCCTAAAGAAAGCATGCTCTAGAATGTAAAAACCTATGGGGCACTGTATTAGTCTGTTTTCATACTGCCATAAAGAACTGCCTGACTGGGTAATTTATAAAGGAAAGAGATTTAATTGATTCACAGTTCAGCATGGTTGGGGAGGCCTCAGGAAACTTACAATTGTGAAGGAGGGTGAAGGGGAAGCAAGGCACCTTCTTCAGAAGGCAGCAGGAAGGAGAAATGCCAAGCACAGGGGGAAGAGCCCTTTATAAAACCATCAGATCTCATGAAAACTCACTCACTATCACAAAGCACGGGGGAACATCCCCCATGATTCAATTACCTCTACCTGGTATCTCCCATGTGGGGATTATGGGAATTATGAGGATTACAATTCAAGATGAGATTTGGGTGGGGACACAAAGCCTAACCATAAAAGGCAGCAAGAGACTATTTGAAATACTGGTGTTGATGTGAGAAATTACATGACTCTATAATTGCACTAGAAATCTTTTGCAACCCATATGATTTCTGATATTTTGTCTTATAAAAATTCAAGGATGAATTGTCAGCTGATAAATCATTAAAATTAGCTCAGAAAAAGTTCAAAGAATTAAATAACATTGCTATAATAAAACTGTTTCCATTTTCATGTATTTGAATAAATAAGGTTTCTCAGGACTTTCATATATAAAAATAAAAAATATTAGTATAATCAATGCTGAACACTGAATCATTGTAACATTAAGTATTATGTATCCATAAAAATAACTAGATTCAATCCTATTCATTTAGAGATGCATTTCCAATAAAATTTACTTTTTATATTTAATGATTTATAACATACTTATGTTGATTGAACCAAAATTATAGTGATAACTAAATTCAGGAAATATCTTTCAACTCTTTTAGTGATAGGAAATTAAAAAACAAAGCAGATTAAATTTAAAAAAATTAGGCTAGCTGCAGTGGCTCATGGCTGTAATCCCAGCATTTTGGGGGGCCATGGCAAAAGGATTGCTTTTTTTTTTTTTTTCAACTGTTAGGAGGAACTTCCTTTCTTTTTTTTTTTTTTTTGT